>DF242584.1:0-53677 GCA_000507305.1 Breviolum minutum Mf 1.05b.01
CATCCATTTTACATAGGTATGTATTTACACATATACACACATATATATGTACATAAATATACTTCTCAGAAGGAATGTTTACATATTTTTTCACAGGGTTCTGAAAAGCGAAGTGTCGCCCTTGGCCCAAGCTGATGCCGATGGTTGCCTCAGCTAGTAAACAGGGAAGCTGCTCCAACAAAGGTGAATTTCCCACTGCCGAAACCCCACAACGGCACCATCCACTGCAAATCATCGACAAACTCCATCCAAGTTGTTAAATAAAACAGAGGTTTGGATGCCCTGCTGAAAACTTCCCAAATTCAAAGCTACAACACCCTCGCCGTGCACTTTTGAAGCTACAAGCTCACAGTCAGTATGTTAGATTCAGTTCCTTGATGGGAATGCATGTGCCCGCTTCTTAAGCTACACTTGGTTGGGGAGTGCAAATTCCATTGGGGTCTCGTGCCTTGCTACGTCCATCCCAGTTGCTGTTGCTCTTGGGTACCTGTCCTGGTAGTTGTCATGGTGCATGGATTTCATGGCGTCCTCACCGCAGTACCTCGTGAAAGGGGATTTCATCTGCAAGGATAAGGAAGTCCTGCAAAAAGAAACTATAGATGCAAAACTTTGAGGAGTGCTGATGGGAAAAAGTTCCAAAACTCACTGGCAGCACAGTCGAGTCACAGATTGGCCCAACAGTCAACCAGCGTGAGATCAAAGACAGCCAACGCATGCTTCACCAAGCTAACCTTCGATGAAAAAGCATGCTACATGTGTCTGCATATGACAAAGGCCATCTCACCCCTTGCGATTTTTACTCTCCCATCCATCTCCAAGTACCTGTTGCCGCCTCCCCCAAAAGCCTAGGACAGCCCGAGAATTAGCCAAGCAACAAAAGCAGGGGCTTCCGACAATGCTTCGCCGTAAGCAACTTTGTGCTTCTTGCTCCTTAGCAGCCACGAATTTTTACCCATCGAGTAAGGTATAACCTCTGAGAGGACTGAAAGGTTTGACTTGCCAATGTCAGTCTCAACGATCTTCACAGCTGGTAGCAATTGACCAGCGCTGTTAGCAGAGCCGCCTATGAAAGCCCAGGGCATCACCCTCCTTCTTGTAGCTAGCTGCCTCCGTAGCTCACGAAACGTGACTGCATGGTCATGGTGTGGCCAGCAGTAGGCCCTCCACAATCCTAGAAGAGTCATGCAATGATTCTATCGACTTCTACCTCCCAAAGTCGACAGTCTCCCTTTCCCAACTTCAACTCGACTCCCAACAGTACCTCCCTGAAAACTCAGACAGACTTCAAATTTCCCATTGGACAGGAGCTTCATCTAAACTTACCAAAACCTTTCAGGCTTCCATCTGGGCTTTCTGTGAGAGGTGCCCCGCCTTGATCTCTCGTTCAACTTCATGCATGAGGCGCCAGTCGTCTTTTGCACAACAAATGTGTTTTAGGTGCATGCAGCTTCCAGCCGGCGGCTGTTTGCAAGGGCCTAGTGTCAGAAGTGGCACCGGTCGCACATGGAAAAAGCAATGTAGACAATAGGCAGTATAGATGTAGGAAACAAGAGATACAGTAATAAGATATGCAAGAGAAATACCAATTGAAATGAAAGCGTAAATGCTATTTGTCGTCGAACTTCGTGTCTGGTTCTTTCACCTGGCTACAGTACGACAGAATGATAAGAAATGAGAAAGAATACACTCAAAGAGTGAGCAGCATTACCTATTTTTGGATGAGTTCATATCATGCTATCCCTCCACAAACACAACAGCAGTGAAAGCTTCTAGCACAGCCATGTCTTGGAGGTACCCCGTTTTCTACAGTACCTCTATGAGGGTTGGAGCAACAGCAAAAGTTTGAAAACTCGTCTCCAAACGTCATCCCTGGTCCTGGGCAGTGTATTCGCAAGGCCAGAGGGGAAGCGTTGCTGGGATCGTGCGAGGGCACCAACATACTCCAATGGCCCTGGTGACGAGTGGCCACAAATCGGTGATGCCTAAATTGTGCTTGCTGCTTCTCCTTGAGATTGTTTTGCCACTGGCAGGATCAGATATTGAATGATGACTCATGACCATATTTTTTGCCCCTACCTTTTGCAGCTAACAAGATGCTGTCTTGGGAAAGAAACGGTCACAATCGTTGTCCAACAATTTAAATGCTCATTCGCTAATAAGCGAATTTTTGCACAAGTAACCTGGCAAGATTGCCTCACCTAGCTGTGCCAACATCCTTCCTCCTGTTGCCGCTCCAGCCTGATTGGGGCAAATGTGGCCCAGCATGGATGCGCATACCAGCCCGCTGCATGGCTCGCCAAAAGGCTTGGTTCATGCGCCCCGCTTTTTACTGCGCCAAAGTTCTCGTTTCCATTTTCGTTCGATTCTTACAGGGTATGATAGGAGTGTCTATGTGTATGTGTATGTGTATGTGATGTCTGTCCGTGTCGCACTCCTGCCACTTCATCTACATAAATCATCCTCCACATAATCCTTCAGGGTTTCATGAGTGACATCTCAGAGACTCAGCTTTGGAGCTTGAGAAATGACTGCGCAAGCCCGTTGATTTCCCCAAACATCCATTCCATCCATTCCAGTGCCCGGATGCTTGCCACGATACGGCCTACCCAGTCCAAGACCCAGAGCCTCACAAGATTCACCACTTGAAAGGGCCCAACGAGGCCGATCCTTGTCACCCTTAGTTGCACAACTTCCTAGCAGATAGCATGCAAATGCTGCATCCATGCATCTGTGGACTCCGTTTGGCGTTTTCATCTCTTTTTCAGGAGAGCCAATAACTTCATTGCCTCCTTCTTTTGGCACCTCTTACTTCATGTTTAATCATGCGCCTTCCTGCCACACCTTCGTTTACACCAAATGAAACAAGAGTGTCCACCTGTTCTTGTCATTATAACCAACCAACTCTGACAAGCCACACACGCAATGTTGTCAGCACCCAGGATCGAACGCAAATCACAGGGCCTAAAGCCAATGGTCACAGGTTTCTTATGGTCGTGGATGGTCATGGACTGAAGTCAACACTAAAAGACTTGCATAACATGCAGTCACAGTCATCCGAAGGATACCAAAAATCAGGGTATATTCACCTGGAAACTTAACTCTCTTTGTAAGACATGGAACCTGACAGCCTTCCTTACAACCCAAGTTGCTGGTTCCTCAAATCCGCAAGTACCAAGCGCAAAAATGTTCAAAAAACTGAGCAACTGGCCCCTTTTCATGCATCAAAGCATGGGCTGGGATGAGTTTCAACCTGACAAAAAGTCTCAAAGTGAATAGATGCTGCTAAGACAAGGATGCTCAAAGACTCAAAGGAGAGATTTTTGACAGATTTCAGAGAAAGCTTCTAGTAGCACCTGGGAACTGACATCGGGAATGATGACATTTGTCACCTTGCTATTTGTCTTAGGTGGGAACATGTTCTGCGTGTCTGGGCCAATGTAGTTGATGGCAAAACCTTCCAGGGCAGAATGTCGGACATGCCTACAACTGCGAACAGCTCATCCTGCATACTAATGATGAGTTGGTGCTGCCGCCTGCTTGACCTTCAAGTTCTGTGTATCCGATAAGGATGGCCTTGGCAAAATGTGGGCAGGCTGTTGCAGAGAGCATGACGCGTCAAGCCTGTCTTACGGGTTCCAAACTGAAGCTGGAAATAGATGAAATAGACTCCAACCGAACAAATGTCTGTTCTCTCTCTCTTCATTTTCGAGTGCCGAACGTGATGTCCTGCCTCGGCAAATCAGGGTTGGCACTCCCTTTCGGCCCATTCGAGCTAGTTGCTAGCTACTACTTGTATCTACATTTAAATATACGTAGACATGAAAATAATGAAATTATTATATTATCAAGACAGCTGACAAAAAAGCTGGGCCCTGGCTATCGAGAACTTCATGTAGTTGCAAGGCTACAAGCTAGGATTCGGCGCAATTCTTGTCCCGAAACGTTGGAAAGCTTTGTGCAAGAAGCCGCGTAGGATGCACGTTGGCGCTGTGCATCCAAGGTCTTGCAGTCCCAGGCACCGGAAGCGTCACTGGATTTGACGGGATGCTGGCGCGTTGCGTCCTCGGCTTTTGCATTTAACCAACTTAGAAGACCTTTCTTTCCTGCCCCTGCGTGCAGCAAGTGGTTGAGCTAGGTCATGTCACCCACCAATTCAACTATTCTAGAATGTGAGATGGGGGGCTGGTCTTTAAGGAAGATGGCCATTCTCGCATGCGCAAGCAAATTTGATGCCCTACATTGCAGTCAAGATTCAGCAAGGTATCTTCCTTGATGAGGATCGAACCATCTATCCTAGCAGCAGGACCATGATTTGCTGGGATCTGCAAAGTGAATTCACCCTCCCCAAGCCTAAGTTCTGCAGCTCCCATGCAGGTGATCTGGAAGTGATACACACCTCACCATCCAAACCGTCCACGAATCAATGGCCATTTTCATGCCATTTCCTTGCAAGACTCAGGTTCATACCAGGTTGTTGGATGAACACAAGACCTGGAGTTTCGAGGGAAATCATGGGGCCTGCGGCTTCACTCACTTGCAGTTTGAAGATATTCATACAGACCAGCCTGTCCACTTCATAGCCAACTCTGAATAAACGTCCTTAGCTATGTGCAAGGCAAGAGTTTGGGGTAGATCCTGGGGTGCTTGAGAACATTTGGAAGATGTCTGCGCGATTCCCGCACAACTTTTACTGCAGCACACTAGGCTCACTGAAGACTACAGCAATCTCCTTCAAAATTTCCAAGGGTGATCACATGAGAAAAGTTTCTTGTGCCTGTGTTGCAATCCATCCTCAATGCGTGTACAGTGATTACAATCCAAGCATCACCCCAATGGTGCACTGTACGATCGATGACTGCTACAGTCCTGGCTGGTAATGGACTGGACGGATTTGGAACTGGCTGTTTGACTTCTCACTCAACAAGATGAGACGGTCCTGTAAACGGACACATATTATGCACCGGTTGATATGGTAAATATCCCGCTACTGACAATGCTCAACCATCCGAAGTAATACAGGATGTTGCGCCGAAGTTTAGCGCTGCCAATGATCTAATAAAACACCCTACTATCAAAAATCAAAAATCACTTTTCAGAGAAAACATCCTCAATATTTCCCTAAAAGAAACCATAGACAAAAGGAGGGGGTCAAACCCAGCTGCAAAAGTTAGGAATGTCAGGTTGGCCGATGTTCCACCTGTTCCACCCACTACCACCAACAACTCTGCTGGTTTCACGAGGTCTTGGACTTGAAGTCAAAGAGCTCACCAACAAGACCCGGCCTGGAAACAACGATGGAAACTTGGGCAAATGCCAATCAAAAAAAGGTAAGGGCTGCTAAGGTGCAATTACACATTTCTATTCCAGGGCTCTGACTCTAAATTTGGACTGACTTGTACGGGCAGTAGCAAAGGTGGTGTTGTGGTGAAAGTCACCTTAGTGAGTACATTTGTTCCGCTCAATTGGATACATCTGCCATTGAGAGGAACCCCTGACCGAGACCCAAGACAGTGCTTGTGGGCAGGGGCACCACCGGTTGCGCTGCCGCTTCCGGCCTCCCGACAGCAACATTCTCAATCAGCTCAATCCTCATACGTTCAATTTCTCATCAACTAGCGCCTGAAGGCAGCTCCAGCGACTGGAGCAGCTGCATCGGCTGGAGCCGCTTGAGCCACGTATGGGGCTGGATGTACCACCTCTCCAGCTATCTCTGGAGCAGCAACCTCTGCCTGAGGAGCTCCATAGCTGGCAAAGCCAGTCCTGGGGATGCTTTCACAGGGCTGCTACCATCCTCAGGAACCTACTGTTACTGTTGACCCCATCAGCTCCGCATCTCCCCACCTGAGCAAGGTCACCAAAAGCGTTAGGTGGCAAGACCTGGGCTGCAAACATCCAGAACAGAAATTGACGTAAAAATCGCGAAGTTCACATCAAAAGTGCCTTGGTCTGTAGGTCAAGCCGCCCATGGCGGCTAGAAACACCTTAAAATGAGATCAGGTTAAGATATGAAACTCTTGAAGCTCTTGAAATCTAATTCGATTCCAAAGATGCTTGGATCTTAGATTTGCAAACCCCATCAAATTTGGGTCAAACTTCGATGTGAAGAAGGGTTTTGGTAGGCTAGATAGAAGAAATGGCAATTCCCGATATTGCTGCATTGATATTCCAATGACGCCAACACTCAGTGTGGGTTGGCAAGGGTTTACTTAGCTGAGACATCCTATCTGAAATGGTTGTTTTCCCACCAGGTTCGACATTCCATGTTTGGGCACTTTGTCAATTTACCAAAACATCTGTTGACAATGATTGTGCCGTTGTTTTTTTGGGGCGAAGCTGAACCAAGGCAACGAAGTTGCGCGACAGAACATCTCTAAAGGCACGCGGGTCGTCAGTCGCGTTCGGATTCACATTTTCTTGGGCAACAAAAATCGAAGGCACAAACCCTGGAGCTTCCTTTTTTGGGATGTCAACGTCCCTCGCAACATCCAGCTGTTGCATCCCCGCAACAAATTGACAAAATGCCATCTGGCAAACCGCGATGTGAACTAACAATGGGCAATGTTCTTCAAGGATTTGTGATTTGTCAAACCTACGAGTTGCATTGCAAGTATTTTGAATTGTCGCAGTTCAACCAGTGGAATCCTGCACCCCTCCCAAAAAGAGAAGTCTCGCAAACAGACAACTTAAAGGGACCGAGAGCCTCTCCTGCCCTGCAGCGTAATCCCACAACCTTGACCTTACAACATCTTACAACCCTCACAACTCATAACCTTAATCTTTTTGTTAGTTACATCAGCTACGTCCCAAACTGCAATTTCACATGCTTGATTCTTCAAAAATTCCAGAGCTGCTACGGGTAGCATGCCACATCTGACTTCGTGGCAGCCTGATTGCTGATCCCAATAATAACTTCAACAACCTTCCCACAGGTTCAGTATTTTGGGGGTGTCAGATTACAGTGCATGAAGGATAAAGAACCTTTCATTGTCTCTCTCAGCCTTGGTCTGACTTTCATTCCACAATGACGACGCTGCCAGGATTTGCATGGCTGCATGCCCCATCATGCAGCTAGTTGGTGTGCCCTGATGCAGGCTATAACACGAAGCTCTGCATTGAGGTTGCTTTCTGGAAAACTACCTGGTCAGAAACAATCCAGCGCCTATAAATGTCCAACGGATCACGGCACATCTTCAATTACCAAAGGTTACCCAAAATAAAAAGAACACTGTATGACTCTAGTCCGAATTTTGGACCAAAGCAACAGCTAGGATGGCTAGGACACACCCCTTTGCAGGCCATGGGAAAAGAGTGTAACATGATTCTTACTATTGGCCCTTCTTTTCTGCTCATAAGGTTCTGGTTGGAAATGGCCTGTGATGCCAAAAGGGCGTGTCAAAAAATAGGCAAATTTTCCATCAAAGCTGCTCCAAGGTTGCAGCTATTAACCCCTGAAACTGAAATGCTGCCATTCCACTCAACTTGAAAAGCCCAAGGTCATCCAAGATTATCCAAGCTTTTGAAACCTAGTCCATTCTTGTCAGTTTCAGGGCTTCTAAATGCTAAAAGGTCAGTCCACGGTTTGTGCTTTCAATGACCTGGATCGCCAAAACGCGTCTCCACACTTTATGTCTTCGCTCAGGAAGCCATATGGATCGTTGCCTTTCCTTAAGTCAGGGTGTGAAAGAAAAGTGGTCTTCAGTTTGTGGAGAAGGGGATTTGAAAGGAAATGACTAAAGTGTTGACTAAAGTGACTAAAGCATATCTTTGCATAGCTCGCATGTTGTGGGTCCAACACTTCTTCTCGCCGGCTTCACAAGGACCCACAACAGATTTCAGATTGAATGTACTGAATGTAATGTACCATTGAGAAAAAACAGGAAGTTGGATGAAGTCGGTCGTGTAGTCGAAGGCAGTGGGCCAGAGTTGCTGAATGACAATACATATATAAGTTTAAGTTATATAAGTAGTAGGACCTACAAACTAGATATCGCACATCATTTTTGAACAAGAAACTGCAATTCTCTTTCCAGTTTTTCTGGCTCCATCTTTGCCAATGCTTCCTCGCGCTCCAAGTCGATCATGATCAAGCGTTCTTCAGCTTTCACATCATCCTGACAAAGACACTGCCCACTCTTGCCCTTTACTCTGGGCTCTCGTGATTTCAGCCTACAACAGGAGAAAAAACAAAGGCAGCAATGATTTCCTAGATCAAAAGTTTCCAAAGGGCATGACACATAAAATCAATGGTGTGACTATTGCTTCATGTGGTACAGCCACTCTCATCAAACGAACCCTTCTCTTTTGCCGTCGGGTTTGTGCCTCTTTCCCTCTCAGACCTAGAGGCAGTTGCTTCAAGGATTCTTTAATCTCCTGGCAATCGGCAGCTGAGGCGTACATAAATGCCTTGATGGAGCTGCTAGCTGCCATTGAGTACTGGTTTCCCCCACCTCTTTATTGTTGCCCTGCAACGCTTTCTCGAAGCGATGATGGTAAGGGGAAGCCTGGCACTGAAGCAAAAAGAATGCGTGCCATAGTGCGACGCAACGTCCCAGTTCCACCCAATATTGCATCCTTTTGCTTGGAATTCTTGGGACACCACTGCACTATCTGGGTCCATACCAAGAAAAGTTCTTTGCGAATACCTCTCGCCCATTACCTTCAGCTCAATTGCATGCGTGCCTTGCTTCTTGTCATGGGTGACAGGTTCCTGCAAAAACAAATGCCCAGCTTTGCAGTTTTGAAGAGATCATCACACTGCAGCTTCATATTGACATTGCCTGAACAACACATGTCATGTCTTTTGGGTTTTAAAAATCGTGAAGGGTGCAAAAACAAAAATGAAGCCATATGAAGCCAATATCGTAACACACACACACACACACACACACACACACACACACACACACACACCCACACTTCCCGCAGTCTTTGTAACTTATGAAGACCTTCACCAGATCTCAATAGTTTGCAGCAAGTGCTGGAAGAAGAGATTTTTTGGAAGTCAGGAGAACAGAACTTCAGAAATCTCACACCTCAACCCAATGTTTAACCACAAGGAAACCCTGGCCCCTTCAAAGAGTAGCCGGAACATGCCTCTCTGGTGACCAGTTATACCTCGGAGACTGAGATCAAGATGCTAGCAGAGGATTGATCATGATACCAGGGCTGAAAAGGGATGAAGAAAGAAACTGGACGGGAGAGATGCTTTCGCTGTTTGGACACCTCAGCACGGTCTGGAGAAAGGAATGAAAAACAATCCAAAAACAGATTCCTACACACAATCATAACATTGACCAGACTCAACATAGCATCAGGCAGAACACGATCTGAGAGACTTAAGTAGCTGAGTGTCTTTGTAATGTTCCCTTCATGAAGCACATCTTCACTGCATCCAACTCCCTCAAACGCCATCGGATCTCCCGGCAACAAGGCCGAGGTACACTGTCGCTGCTGGTGTGTTCACTGCTTGCGGAAAGGCCTGGGCACCACATCTGAGAAAAGTAGACTTCGCCTAATCACGGAATGCATGGTGGCCTGCCTGGAGTAGGCAGGTAGGTGATACCCCTATAATACCATCATCTATATCATCTACATATACATGCACTAATGTACATCAAAATACATGTAGATTTAGATAGGTTCACGGCCGTTACTCATATCCATATTTGGTTGTGCTTCTGCATGTGTTACGGCAATACAAACTCAAAAGGTCTATGACAGAATCTATGATGGTTCATGAACCAAACAATGTCTTGTGGTAGAACCCTGGCAATCAAATTCCGCTACGCTTCGGCTACCCAGGCCTGCTGCACAGGCTGCACAGGCTGCTCCTTTGCCACCCTTGGCAACACACAAGACCTGCTGTCTCACAATCACACACCACTGTTCCTGTCCCCTCTATTCTTGAGATGCCCGCGAAAATGGTTGACAATGATCCCTGAAGGGCACAGCACATGGTCAAAGTCCGATCAAGAAAGGTACAAACAACAGCAAATAAAAAGCCTATCCTCAAACATCAACAACTAATTCCGTGTGGGCTGGGGACAAGGAAGAACACTGGACATGGCTGGAACGAAGCTCCACTGGTACCCTTGAAATCAGGCCATCATGAGATATCAAAGGTGTCCAACCGTTGAATCTGGGTACTGTTGAGGGTTGACATCCTGCACCACCATGCCATTCTTGGAATGTATTGGAAGCCTTTCAAATACTTCAGAGTGTACTCTACCTGTCGGGATCATAATGCGACTTGTGTAAGAAAAATCAAATTTGATGATGTCTACGAATAGTGGATCGACTACGCATTGGAGCCAATGACCAGGCATGCCGTTCCAGTATACTTCAATCTGTCGGAGAAACAGCACAGGTTTGACCTCAACACTAAACACCATCTACATCCCAGGCACCTGGCAGGCGCCGACACGCGGGGAATACTGGGTGCTGGCACCTGTGGCCGACAGCTGATGATTGGACAACCTTGCTTGGATAAGCACTGGGTTGAAGTTGGGGCCAATCTCTATTGAAAGTCTATTATTAATTCGAAGTCGTGCAGCTAACTGCCAGGATTGGAACATGCCAAGACGGGGTATGGCGGATCTAAGACTGTTCCGCCCAGTCGAAAATGCCAACACTTGAGGCGTCAACTGCGTTTGTTCCCTTGTACTTCTTCAGCATAGGATTCTCGACCTGCGAAGGTTGCGAAGCTGAGCAAATGCAACGTTTGAGCTGTGGCAGCTTTCATGGCAATGACGAAAAGGAATCTACTGAGGCTTGCCAACCAGGCGGTGCAAATGAGACTGGAGATTCTGACTAATAGCACCCAAGAGAATTAACAGACAACAGCTTTACCCAGGTTCTCATATTCCATAAACTGAGGACTTCAAGCATGGTTCCAATGTCAGAACCGGATCCGTTTTCAGCCTTGCCATAGCCGCCTTTTCTCTTAAGCTTACTCACCTCATTGCCACAAATTCCACCAATGGGGAGGGGAGTTGAGGAATTACCACAACGTCCAGGTAGCATATGATGGCATAGCGACTTTGCTTGTAAAGAAATAGATACCAATATACCGACTATACCAAATACCAAACATCCTGGTTCATCCTTTCCGGATTTTCTTTCTTGAATATGGATTCCTTCTCGAATCTCACACACTTTTGAGTGCTGGAGATACCAAACTCCTGCAAGAATCTGAACCCCAAATCAGAGACCCTACTCATGCCCAGTGACACACTCCCCTTGCAGATTGGTGTTGTGTGATCAAACATCTGAGCACTCAACCTTCCTGCCGGTTGTGGGGGATATGCTCGTTGCCTCGGAATCCCATGCGTCATGAGCCTACACTTTAGAGGACATTCCTCATACTATGAAAGGACACTGCACAAAAATCACCCTCACATCTCAGGTGCACGCCGGTACGAAGAATGCATCACTGGAAACTGACCTCCAAACAACAGAGTCTTGTCAAACCCTGACAACGCGCACAGAATGCTTGGGGAGCAAACAAGCCCCGCAACAAACCACCCATCGGCCTCGCAGGCGCTCCTGGTGTGAGAAATGGGGGACACATAAATTAAAATCCAGCCGTTGGCGTAACTGTCTTCCGTTGCTATTTTTGGATTGCATGATAATAATTACACGTTCATATGAAACTTGCACAGGGAGTGGCTGCATGCTTTTGATTCATAACTGTCGGGCAGCAGGCCAGCAAGGGGTCAACTTGCGGACTGCAGAATGCGTGGCAGGCACAGAATTTGCTGTTGTGAGCGAGGGCTGTAGGTGTGAGCCCACCTGGCCACACACTCGGGATGTGCGATTAGAAATGCTGTCAGAGAGTGCGCCATCGGATAAGCTTCTGACATCTTCTGACTCTGGTGAAATAAGACAGATTCAGTTACTGCATTGTATCTGCCTTGGGCTGCTGTGCCGTACAGCCGGTGACAATTGTCACAGCCCGCACTAGAAGGGGCGCGGCATCGAAGTGCTTGTGGCCGTCGGTTCGACAGCATGTTTAATGAACAGATGGTGGGATTTTATGAGCTACTCTATGAGTCTTCATGTCTTAAAGGCTCTTGGTCTGAAAGGTCTCACCCGCTGTCACAGGCTTCTAGGATAGACAGCTCAAAAACCTTGACAAGTATTTGACAAGTACGGTATGACCATTAAAAACACGTCTTTCAAAATCGCTCGTGACCAAAGCAGTTCGTGCCAACGGGGCCTGTGGCACAAAAAGCTGAACGTGTGATGTCGAGATCGTAGTGATGCGGGCACAAGCTTTTTGTACAAGGGGTATTATTTCCCGGTGCGGGGTGTGTGTGTGTGTGGTTTCGGGGGCAAAAAGGTCCCATGCAGAAACACAGGGTAACAAACACTAACAAGAGTAGGCACTAAGCGATTTCGGTGCTGGCTTTCAGCTTGTGAGTCTCTAAAGTTGGGAACATTGGTAGACCACAGTCCAATCAACTTGGTCCATTGACTGAAAGAATTGCCAAACTGCTCCTGGTTTGGCTGTGGGTTTTGCCTTCGCCCGGCCTTTTGCCTGGCATTTGTGATGCGAATCTGGAAAATCTTCACGGTGATCAAGAAGGAAACTACAGCAAAGCCACCACCAAGTGAGAACTCCGCTAGCTGTCACTAAGTGATGTCTCCCCCATCAACCGGATACTTTGAATTTGGGAGGTTGTTTAATTTCAACAATGGTCATGGTCGGCAATCCAAACTACCAACTGGTTTTGTCTGCTACACTTCAGCTGATGACCACAACAGCCTGACTTTATGGATCAGTACCATCGTCACAGGATACCACTAGCCACTACACTCCTAAAACACTTGCCAGCCTTCGGGTTCACCGCTCTGCCCGAAGTTTTTTCCGCATCACCTTGGAGTTCGAATGGCCCTGAATGGCAGGCCAAATGGGTTGAGATATGGGAGGTGGAAGGACAACAAAAGGCTAAGGCAATGGCTCTGCAATCCTGGCTGACTTTGCAACTGATCTTTGCTCTGCGAAGTGAAGTCTGCATTGGACTTCTTCTGCCCCTTATGTCACAGATGCCAAGGGAAAACGGAAAAAGGGGACCTCCTCACATTAGTCAATGAGCAATTTGTTCCCTCAAAATGGACCTTCCTTTGGATGCGATATCCACCTTCCTTTGGATGCGATATCCAGGTGCAAATGTTTCATGGGACACTCTTCCGTTTGGACCTGAACACCTCGTTAAT
Organism: Breviolum minutum Mf 1.05b.01; assembly: GCA_000507305.1. Taxonomy (NCBI): domain Eukaryota; class Dinophyceae; order Suessiales; family Symbiodiniaceae; genus Breviolum; species Breviolum minutum. The sequence goes on from DF242584.1 coordinate 13,219, forward strand.
CCTACAATTTGAGAAAATTCAAATCCCAAAATGAAAAGGCACCTCAACAATCAATGGTACTTTTGGAAAACATTTCATGGAATCAACAAAAAGTTCCTTACTGGCACCAGATTCATCCAACTAACTTCATCTGGACAAATTCTCAGCAGCACTCTCAGAAACATAGACCCTAAAACCCCTACCTTCCGGAAATCTTGGTTTGTCAATAACGGCTAATTATGGTCGTTTGAAGGCAGGTACATTAAGGCACCCCACGAGCAGTTGGTGAAGCTCCTGGCTTGCCACTACCGCAGCTTTGGTGTCATCCTTGCGGTTGGCGGCTCGGGTGCCAACTTTGTGGGTATATTTCAAAACTTGGGATGGGTTTCACAGGTGGGCTGTCAGAATTCCAGGAGTTTTAGATCAAAGAACCTGACAAAAGCATAAAGCAGCTGGACATGTCCAACTATGCTGCAAACCCTTCCCACTAGCCTGAGCCTTGGCGCCATCCGGCTTCCGAACTTCCGGGCCTGCATTCGTTGCTTCTAGGGAAGCCACAAACAACACAAAAAGGTCAAACAGTCCAACCATCAAACAACAAGCCTTTAAATGTAGATCAGGCAGGAAGGCGTATATAGAGAAAGGGGAAAATTCTATCTATGAAAGCATATCAACAAGCTGCGATGTCGAGGTATGCCACCGTCATACCTCCCAAAAAACGTCTGGAACAATCCTTGAGGACATTCAGCTGGTTGGCCTGGCAACTAAAAGTCATCAAAAAAGCAAGTTGTAAATGTCTGTCATCAAGAGCACACAGCAACGCCAATCAAAGTGGAAGTTGAAGCGGGCGAATCTTTTTGCAAGCCGACCTCTCCTTGCGAGTTGCTCCAAATTGTGGGCGAGTTGCTCCAAATTGGTGTATATAAGCCTCTCAGACCTTGAAGCCACGAGATCTACGGCGACCACGAGCCTTCTCGAACTTGCGGCCCTTGGAGCGAACATATGGTGCCGTTGTGGAGTTGGGAACACCAGGGGCCCTGCCAAAGTGACGCTCAGCCTTGCGAGCCTTCACAGGACCGCGGAGCAGCACGGTGCCCTTGCCGAGGGGACTGCGCATGGCCAAGGTGTCAAATGTCAGGCACTCACCTCCGGCTTTCATGATACGGGCACGGGCAGTCTCAGTAAAGCCCAGAGCACATACCTTCAACTCAGGGACTTCATAGACACGCTTGTCATCGGTGACCTTGCCAACAACAACAGCAACCTTGCCATCCTTGCCCTCCATATTCTTGATGAGCTTCGACAGGGAAAGTGGAGGCCTGTTTCGGGCTGACATGTTGAGGCGCTTGTAGATGACCTTGTTGAACTTGGATTCGGAGCGTCGAGCCAAGAACTTGTAGAGCTGGCACAAGAGTCGCAGGTATGGGTTTTGCGACTTCACCACGCGCTTCTTCACCTTCTTGCGGCCACCGGCTTCAATGTCAATGCCCATGATGCACCAGAAAGGATATCACTATGGAGAGGATACGGGCGGCGAGGATCCGCTGACCAATGGCTGAAGCAAGAGAGACTTTCGACATGACTCATGACTCAACAAATGGCCGCTACACCTGTACTACAGTGACAAACATTAACATTTGTGACTTACCATTGAAAAAAGGATCAAGCTTCAAAATGAAATGCTAAACATCATCAGCCTCTTAAGATATAAACAGGTCACACTGACGGGCAATTGGAATATCACCAGACTGTAGAGCTCCACTAAGAGGAGCTGCGCTGGGAGGTGCATTCCTCAGATGACTTGGTGCCCTTGAGAAATTGCTTGGTCCAAATTCCAAACCCTTAAGCATAAAATTCAGGCCATGGCTGGTTCAGCTCCTTGTTTATCCAGCCAAGTTTTTTCCACGGAGGTGGTTGGGCTTTGTCCTGATGCAAGCCAACACTTGTCAGGTTTTCAACAAAATTTGAAAGCTTCAAATCAACGTTCCAAGCGCCGTGTGCTATCAGTGAGTCTCCTGGGGCTGCACTATTGCCGAAACCAGATTGGGGTCCACTGCACCTGTGGCAGGATACTTTGACATGATGGAATTCGGTTTGCCTAGGAGCCTGCAGCCTTCACTGCAAAAATCCCCTGCTGGAAAAGATCTTGCCCAACATCCCACCAGTTGTGTTTCTCTTTTTGCCCTGACGCGGTCCATCTTCTCTCGCACTTCAGTTGGGTTGCCGAAAGCTGTTCCATTTCGTGTAGCAGTGCTGGTGCCTCAGACTGTGCCATAGCGACCTCACATGCCTGCAGTACACCCTGGAAGCTCAAGGCATCCTGCAAATTGACTGCTTGAGTGTTTCACGACTTCACTTTCAGATTTCAGAGTGTGGCCTTACACCAGAACGAGCGAACTTAGGAATACATCTTTGTTCTGAACCGACACTCTTAATCCTTCTGAAGGGAAACTCTCTCTCTCTCTAGCAGCAGGTTCACAAGTACTTGTCTCACAGAAATGCCCGCTACGGGAAGAGACCGTCGGGATTGCCAGGGCAACATGTACAATGAGGTTATGACTTCTACAAGTCAGCGATACAGTCCTGAAGTTTGGAGCTTCGCAGCATCTGAAGAGCACTTCGCCAACTTCCAGTTCCATGGATGGCTGAATTTTGAAGGATCAAATCTGGAGATGCTCCATTCCTTCGTGGAGGTTCAATGGGCAAGGCCAAAATGCAGTAAGACAGTAAGACTTGAATTGTGGACACTTTCTTCTAACTGCATTTCCCTTCCAACTTCCCGCAACAGCACTACGCCGATGATTTCCGTCCAAGGGGCTTGTAAAGAATTTGCAGTGCACTCTGCCAACGTTTTTCGTGTTCGCATGCCTAGGTTCGAAATGTGGTTACTGTCTGCACTGGACTCTTGGACCCCGCATTAAAAATTGGTGAACGATGGAAGAATCAAAAAGCACATTGACCCTAATAGACAGGGGAAAGGGCCCATGTAATTCTGATGGCATCGCACTAAACCTACGGACCAAAAAGAAATCGTTGTCGGAGATTTCTTTTAGAAAAAAAAGTAATTACATCGGCACAGGTCATCATCTTTCCGACGGCCATGATCCGTGCTGATGTTCTACAGAAACGGCTGGCTCAATGAGCCTTGTATTTGCTTCCTTCCTTCCCTCCTTCCTTCCTTCCTTGCTTCCTTAATTGCTCCCTTGTCTTCTTCAATTGCTTTCTTTCTTGCCCCCCGCCTATCTGTTTTTCTTTCTTGGTGCGAAAAAATATACAGTATCACTTGGGAAGCTTCTGGTATCACGACAATTGTCTATCTCGTTGAATTCACAAGTCTTAGAGACCCATGTTTTTCTATCCTTTTTTCACTTCTTTTCACTGTGAGCTTGGTCGAACTATGAACCATCCTCCAAGGTACCACCACTGCAGCACTCAAAAAAATGCTGGTGGCTTTGACTTCCTGCTGCTCCATGCTATTCAGCAACTCTAAGGTAAATCTCCATTGAAGACCTCCACACGGTTTTGTGCTAAGGACAGGTTGAGTTGTCTAGCGGAATCCTTGCCCTCAACTTGCCCAATGTTTTGCAAATATTCAACAACAGCAGGGGGAAAGAAAGTGTACTACCAAAAAATTGCTACAGCCTGCCACATTTCCACACGCACTGGCAGCTGCACTGAAGCCATAAATATCATTACAACAGCTGCGCTTCAGAAGGCTCAGGGCTCTATCCCAGACAGCCACTTTCTCGCATGCACTAATGGCCTCAACTGGACGAGCATACGGAGGATATAACCCCGGACATCGGCTTTGACTTTGACTGGACACCAACATTGAGGGGTGACAAACCTTGTTGAAACCGGCCAAAAACCGTGCATCTAGGATGTCTACAACTTCGATCCAATCTACTGCAATCCATACAGGTTTACTGGTTTACCCCTGCCGAGTGACAGAGTTGTGCGTCAACAAATCGGGAAGGATGCGTTTGGAGGTCATAGATGAGAAGATACTCAGAGACAAATGCCATTGCCCTGATTTTTCCAAAGTACCTGGAAGCAGACTTGGCAAAAAGGTGGGGAAGCTCAGCAGCTTTATTGTGCGAGCACTTGCCAGTACACTAAGATAAAGCTACAGGGCATATGGCATATAGATACATAGACATAGATACATAGACATAGATACATACATTGCATACATTGCGTGCATTGCGTGCATTGAGTAATTACATTGCTGCATTAATAAATTGCCTAATTACTTGCTTACTGCCTTCCTTACATCACATCGTACATTCCATACTCGGAATGCAGCATCTTACATCACATCACACCACAACACATTGGCTTCCACACTGCAGTTCAGATGCTTGAAAGCGCATTGCAGGCGTTTGCGACATTTGTAGTATCAGTATCGTTCCCAACACAATGCCACGGGCAAAGGGACAAAGCAAGTTTCCAAAACCTGCCACCAACAGTTGGAATATTCGTCCATTTATCAATTTATCAGGGTGAACATGGCCATCCCCGCCCCGAAAGTTTCAACTCCATAGGAAGAACACATGTGACAACGATCCCCTGCCTCCGATCTTGCGTTGACACGATAGTCGCCGAAAAGCTGATTGCATCAGTACGAGTTTCTGTAAATGACATGCCACGAAGGAGGTTCAAGGCCAGCTTCCACTCGGAACCAGCTGCACATGTACTAATACTTCCATTGCACGAAATGTTTGAACTTCGGGTGTCGGCATGGTGGTATAGAACGCACACTGCACGACTCCACACAAAGGTCCCAGACTCCGATCGCAAGCTGCTTATGACGGCTCCAAGACATACCAAATCCGGCACAACTCCTTGGATGTGCATCATCTCCAGTTGGGCAGTGGAAGCATGCCACTGTAGTCCTGCAAGGCATGTGCTGATGAGATTGCTACAGCAAACCACATCTGGAGAGACTCGTTGCCTCCTCATCCATGAGAAGAAGAAAGTTGCAACTTGCCAATTGCCTGTGGAACGACAAGTGGCGATGCTGCGGTCAAAGATGCTGATGTCCAACATGTTGTAAGTAAAATCTCCTTGAGCCATGCGATTCACCACAGCCAGGGCCACTTGCCAATCCTGGTTGACGAAGGCCTTGAGCAGCTCCTTTCGCTCGCGCTTCCTCGGTAGAACAAATGCCCCTTTACCCCGCTTCCACCACAGTGTTTGGTATGATGACTCTGCGTTTGGTATCGTGTGCCTTTTCATGCCCGAGAATTTGACAGTTGAAACGGCCGAAAGGATTTCTGTTGTCACTCTCTGCTAATTTCAAATCCCAAGTAGCATCTCCACATCAAACTTGGACTCCACCTTGCAAAGCAAATGTACACTACACCTGTTCCAGCAGCTGGGTGGCCGCCTTCCGCTCCACCCACAAAGCATGGAACATGAGTGACATGAGGTTGCCTTTGTCGCGTTGAATGCTACCAACGCTCCAGAGTCCTTCGGTTCGTTCTCGCTTCACGGCTCCAATGTGCTTCAGAGACTCCGCTTCCCAAAATCACATCCATGGCCCTCCGTCCCCTGTCGGCTAAAGGCTGGGGGCGTTTCTCAAACGATCCTTGAGCTAAAACAACATGCTGAAAGCTAGCACAGTTTGGCAAAGACTGGTTCTTTTTGCAGTGTGTCACCCTCAGCATCCAACAATCCGACAAGTAGAAGAAACATGAAGAAACCATGAATACGTAGATGGGCCCAAGGCCCAAGGTTGATAAGAACTCAGATCCCTTGAATTCATTGGAATTCTGTTGTCTTTCCCGCTACCGCTTTCATTCCGTCCGGAATTTCCGATATCAAAAAAAGTAATGCAGGGATTCCCTCAGTGCATCCGGCATCGTCACCTGAGCTACCGACGAAATTGCTTGTTTGGGGAAAATGCCATCACCAAATGTGGGGGGTCCCCTATTGGTTATCAGGGTTTGGGATGTTCAGGACATCAACATCAAAGCAGAAGCGTGCAATTTACGATGTAGGATGATTTGATTTCCTACATGATTGAGAATTGCAGGAGAGCAAGCCAAGATGCGCGAGTTCCTTTTGACAGCACATGCGGATAACTATAAAATATTCGAATGCGCCCTCGTTCATCTTGGTTACACTTACTATAGGCACCTATGAACCCTATGGTTGTCACACGTTTTCATCACAGCTGGTCCGGGGATCAAAATGATACAAACTTCGGTTGGTATCGGTTGGGGTCTCGGTGGGTCCTGCTTATTTTCCTCCAAAAATATGCAAAAACAAGGTTCAAGCATTCATGAGCGGTGTGAAAAGCAGCCCAAAAGGCACAAAAAGAAGAAAGAAAGTGAAACCCTATCTGAAACTGATGGCCTCTGTTCATCTGAACATGGATTACGAGGTATCGGTTTTGGGGTGTCCCCTATCGGTTATGGAGGTTTCATGAGCAGCTGCAAAGTTCAAGGCAACTTCTTACTATACACTCTGTTCATCCAATAATTTTGTCGGCTACTCTAAGTGGCAATGCAGCCAGATCAGCACACAAAAGGAGGCTCAATCTTCCCATCGCGCTGCATATTTTGTGAAAACTCGCCCTTGAATCATCAAGGTTCTGGCCCTTGCACAAAGTCAAATGCCACTGACCTAAGCGGCCCTGACTCTGACGCCTTCTCTATAGCCTCATCCTCAACAACACTACTAAAGCCCCAAAGATGCTTCACTTCGCCTTCCGTAGAGTCTTGCAACCAGGAATTGGCTCTCATTTGGCCTTTGATAATTCGGTTCACGCATGCAGCACCTATACCCAACACACGTACTTTTTTGGTTTTCAGGACTTGCTCTTTCACGGTATTGGCCAAGGCAGAAATTCTATTATCATCAGCTGGAGCTTTCAACACGCTTTCTGGCGTGGCTTCATTGGAGACATGAATGGGACGCAAATGAATACGTGTACTGAATTTGATGTTTTCCTCGTCTTCCTTGCGAAGGAGTTCCGGATAGAATGCCAAGTCAGCCTTCAAAGGTTCCAGCAAAGGTTGGACCCACTCTTGCACCTTCCGCACGGTGCGAAGGCCTCGCGCGACAGCTTGAGCGCCGATGCAATCCATGGCAGCGCGGCCGTGCTTGTGCAGTCGCGCATCCAACGCTTTGGCCAATTGCAGGTTTGCCGTGCTAGTGTTTTCTTTGGCCGCGCAAACTAACACCCACGGATGGTTTTCATAACTTGAATAAAACTTGCCATCCTCCGCCGTCTCGGCCCACCGTGCCACGGACCGAGGGTTCGGTTTTGGTGGTTTTGGTGCTGGCCCGGTGAAGCACCCAAAGAGGCCCAGCACCAGTGCTTGCAGTGCTACCCATCCACCCAAACGACGTCGCATCGCAGGAATGGAGTGGATTAGTTCTGAAATGGGCAAGTACTTGAGCCATCGCGCAGCATATACACTCCGTTCACCATTTGCTTAATTTGGGGCTATGCTTACGGGAGAACTGTCTCGTTCTTGCTTCAAGCCGCAACCTGTCCTATGAGATCTTATTCAGTCACAATATGCATAATATGATATCTTATGCCTTATGCAATTTGCCTCATTGCAAGCCCAGTGGCAGGCGTTGATTGCTGCTTGTAAGGATGTCGCGTCCCTTGAGGAGGCACTTGGCCCAGAAAGCATCCAGCATGCCATCGGCCATGACTCTGGGCTTCCAGCCACAGCGCGTATGGCCGAATTGTCTGCCACCATAGCCGCCTCGACAACTAGATCCCATCTGCCTTTTCTGCAGAATGAAAATCCCAGACTCCGTATGACTGAGGATCTTGGATCTCATGTTTTACCATGTTTTAAACATTTTCTACTTGGTATGCATCTTATTTTGGCACGCCCCATCACAACTCAGGCGCCTCTGAACGCCACTGGTTCCACAAAGAGATTGTGCGCTGCCAGCGAATCTTGCCTCAAACAAGAGGAATTTGTTGCAACATCATGATGACAACCAAGCTGGACCACTCAGGCAAAGGGAAATTTCAATTTCATAGAAAATCATTTAAAACACCCAGACTGTCAAAGACTTCGCGGCATTATTGCATAAATGCCCAGTGGCTGGCACTAATCAAGGCGCCTTCGCTGAACATGTTTTGAGGCACGCGCAAGCCTCATCTTCGTTTTTGATTATCTGATGCTCATTAGATACAACGGCAACATTCCGACTCCTAAACCTAACCTAGGCCTCGCCGGTTCAAATTGTAAGACCCCCTGAGAGATTTCCTGCACGGGCGGCACAGCTAACACGCCTACGAGCAACGTCGGAAGTTGGAAAACACTTCGAGCGCCATTTCCCACTTCTCCCCCTTGTCGCATGCGCTGATAGCCACCTCAGTGTCCCACCACCAATGTGTCGTCAACAAGAAAAGGTTGGAAAACTTCAATTCTAGTCTTCACTCGCAGGGCCGCATTTTTCGAACTCCTGTTACAATGTGTAACAGGCTCGAACTCAAACATTTCATTTACATACTTGCTTCCACTCCATCTTGGTCCTTCCGACCATTCCCACCATCTGCTTCAGGCTAAGCTACTGATGAAGTAACCTCATCTAGCCAACTCAAGTGACTGAGATGTAGTACTTCTAAAGCTTTCTGCCACTGCAGTGACACGTCGCAAAGACTCAATAGTGCATTGAAAGAACACCTTAGCAACTCAAAGGATGAGTCAATGAAGTCCCAGGTGGAGGCAAATGTGATCATCCAAAATCAAAATTTACAAGCAAACAACAACAACAACAACAACAACAACAACAACAACAACAACAACAACAACAACAACAACAACAACAACAACAACAACAACAACAACAACAATCTCCAACATCAACTGCATAGTGGATCTGATGATCTACAGTAAACTGCGATTGATTGCTTCACCTTGTGACTCATTTCCACTAAGGTACTGATCTGGTAAGACATCTTCGTTCTGCATGCTCAGGAAGGTCTCAAAGGCAGACTGCCACTCATCCCATTTACAGTTCAACAGGGTGTTCAATGTCACTGTATCTGTTTGGACCATCATGCGTTGCATCAGCACAAGCTGATCCTGGGCATAACGCCAGCTTCTCTGCACTGCCAGGCCATTGTTGCAAATGATGATATTCAAGCCTAGCCTGCACGAAGGGACATGTGACAGTGCCTAAAGGGCCATTGCGCCAACCCATGCTGCACTGAAAGAAGCCAACAAAGTCACTAGCCGAACCAAAATCAGTATATTAGCAATTGATAACTGGATGTATTTGGTCTGTGTATATACATATATATATATATTTATTTATTTATTTATTCATTTATTCATTTATTTGATTTGCATTTGTAGGAACCTACCCGGTGACTAGTGTGAACAGGTGGCCAACATCACAGCAACGCCCTACCTGATGAGAAACAAGTCTGCCGTGAGTTCCAGCGAGCTTCTCCATAACTGAACTCGGCCAAGTGCCGTGAAAGCTGCCGAAAAGCTCAAGTGATTGGGAAATCTCAGCTCCTTCAGCAATCCCATCACCTTGGACCATTGGGTATCAGCTGCAACTCCCATGGCCGCATTGACGGCAGGCAGCTTCATCTCCAGAGTTCTCTCAAACATGGTCATCAGCAATGCCAGGGCCTCCGGCCAGTGCGAATCTTCCAATCCATTGATGGTGGCCCCATAGTTGGTGACATCCATCTCCACTTTTTGCCGCTCTCCCATCTCCAACAGGCCTAGCGTCATGCACCACGTCATGGCACTTGGGGTGCACGCTGCCACCGTGCTGAAAGTGATTGCATCTGGAAGGATGCCAGAAATCATCATGTCCTCCAACAAAGTCTTGGCAATCTGCCAGTGCGAACTGCAGCAGCTTCCCACAATATTGTAGATCCTTTCATTTGGTTGCACTTGCATTCGTGGCATGTCCTGTAGCACTCGCAGAGCCAATAGCCATGCATTTGCTCTACTTGCAGCATTGCAAACGGAGCTGAAACTCTGAATATCTGGCGGGACTTGAGACCGCATCACCGACAAGAGCAGCTCCACACTATGCTGCCATTCATCCGTCTTTGACAGTTCAAAGATCACAGGATTCCAGTGCAGAATGTTGGTTTCCACCGTGCTGTGCTTCATGCAATCAAGAACCAGCAGTGCCAAAGATACCTTTTCCTCTGCCAGTCTTCGCAGGACCACTGTTGCTTTCTTTGGCTCCTCCCTCCAAGCCTTCCAGTATGGTGCCAAAGCTTCTTGAACCTCCCTTGCGGTTGTCTTCTGTGTGGCAGACTTTGATCGTAATCTTCTGAGCGCCTTGAGTTCAGGCACTTCACCCTGGCTTCGGATCGATCCGCTGCCGTTGAAGCCTGCAACTTTTCTCTCCATCCCAATCCATGCAATCCGACAGCTGCACCCAAACACATCTCCAGTGCAACATTGCAACGGGATCACGTTCAAACCACTGGGAATTGCAACAGCTACCTTGGTATCAAGCCGACGGCCAGGAGTCCTACATACTGTGTCTTGATAGGGAATGGTTTGGACACAAATGCTGCAAAGAGCTGTGCCACAGGTGACAGAGTTCGACTATCACCATAGGCAAAGGACCTATATAAAGTCATGTGGCACACAAGGATTCATCAGCACGTGCAAATGATACCTTTTTCCTGATTCAACAGCAAAGGCAAAGGCTTCGCCTCCAGATCGTGCAAAAGAAAAGGTAACGATTCGAGCGATGGCTGCGTGCTCACTGCATCTACTGTGGCTTGTAGGCTTAAGGCATCCTGAGCGTCAGGTGCTTCAAAAGTGCACCTCTGATGGCTGCAGGAAAGCATGTTATCTCTCCACTCCTCTCTCCTGTCTCCCGTTGTCTAAGCACATAAAATCCAAGGCACCGGATGTACGCGATACACCCACATTTGTTCCAGAAGATAGCTTGCCCATACCCAGTTTCGAATCGCACAAGCACCAACACCTGCCTGACACAAATGTGACAGACTCAAGCCAATCCAAGCATGTTTCCTGCTAGCCTTGATGGCCTCTAGAGTGGCAAGGCAAAACTGGAGGCCCCATACCTTCCTTCACTTAACTGACAAGTGGCATTGAAACCATTCTGCGACGTTTCCTTGAAGCTAGCCATGCAATGCACCAGCCACAAACTCGTCCTCCAGCTTGGTGAGGCCGTTATCATGGCCACATAGGTCACTTCATCGGCACCACCTCATCTGGATTCATCCAAAAAAAGCATGGAGGAACATGATATACCGCATGCAGGGCTGACCCATACAAGGTATTTATTGATGTTTGTTATTTATGGTTCAATGGGCGACTTCTAGGATGGCTAGTCCCAGACTTAACATGTTCCCCTTTCCTTTCAACCTGGCCTTTGGCAAAAAACCTGGTTGCCATCCGCCACTGCCCCGACTCCACGCACGACGAGATCACCGCCGTCTGCACAGGACCACAGCGGTTGAAGTTACGGCTCGCAAGCAGCGCTAAGGGCCAAAGTCGACGGCGCACGAAGCACGGAATGGCTGAAGAGCAACAGACCTCAACCAGTCAACAAGCAAAAACAAACGTTTAGCTAATGTGCTTGGATAGCGGGGATTGGCGTCACATCTCTTTGTACCCATCTCAGATTCTGAAAGATCTTGCCTCGTTGATCTCAATGTTTCGCCTCTGCATTCGATGTAGCAATCTCACGACATCCAACCACTGCACAGGTCGAAGAACACCTTAATGAAAGCAACCAAATGTTGCCCAGGAAATTGTTCAAACTCTGGCCATTCTCACATCGCCACAGCCAAGGTACGAAGCATATTGCCATAGCTGTAGCTGTTTACTTCCAGTTGGAGCTCTTGCATTCGATTCAAGAAGGACAGGTTCAAGTGCCAATGGCTCGGTGAGAAAGAGCCCATGATCGAACCTCAAGGTACACAGGTCATGGATGGAAAACGTCGTCATACTCCGCATGTCAATATGGCCAAAAATGTAGGGAGAACATCGTTGAACCGTTGAAATTTGTTTTTGGATATTTCTATGATTATATAGTCTAATTCTCCCATCCCAACTGCAAGCTTCAGCTCAACAAGCGACTGCATGTTAAGCTTGTCAAATGCGATTGAAAAGTATCCTCAGATCAGCCAGAACAGAATGCACACTCAGTCAAAAGTCATGGTGTCTCGTCAGAAGAGTGCACGAATTTTGCAGTTGACCCAAAATGCCCATAGTTTTTGCTATCCCTATGACTTGCTTCATGCCAGGCATCTGCGAGTTTCAGGGCCATCTGCCATTGCTGAGACTCACTGAAGGCGTGGACCTCAGGCCATTTTCCGGAATCACAAAATATCACATGAACGAATGAACGAAGTCAAGACGCCACTTGTGTGGAACGTGGCTGGATGCCAGCTGACATGAGCCTGGGGCCATTGTGCAGTAGATGTGGTCATCCATCCAAAGCAAACAGGTGGTTTTGGCTGCAAAGCTGCAACTAGGAAGACCACTACCACTATCAGCATGAAGCCAGCCCCCCCACCTTCGTAAGAGGACCAAGGCCAAGCCCCAGTATCCCTCACTCACTAAGCTGGTGTGATCTGTGAGATCCGTCCAATCCAGGAGCTTTAACTCCCATCGGCCATGCACCAAGAAGCGGCTCGTCACCGTAGCCTTGGATGACCAGAGGTCACAGGTGACATGGGCTGTCAAACTACCCTCCGCTGCAATCGAGAAACGCCAAGGTGGTGTCGCTGGATCTTAGACAAGCAGTATTGCCATTGACCAGAATGCCTGGAAGTTTCAAACAACCAGCACGTCTGACACCTATGCATTTGACTTGTGAACCATTTGTGATCCCTCACATCTAGAACACATGATGCCTGCAAACCTGCCCATTATTTGTAGGCGTCTCCACATACGATTTCTATCAATTTCTGCATGATCAACTGCATCAAACTTGAATCGACTCCCGTTCCAGCAGAGGTGCGAAGCCATGTGGCTTTGATACGAAATCACATCCTGAAACCGAAAAGATGTCAAGATGACGTGCAAAGAGGTACACATGGCAGTTCAGCAACACAAACTTATATAACCTATGATCATCCGTTCAACTTGAATGGTCGCAAATACTTTGACCACTTGGCTTCCCCTCACTTGGTTTGAACCTTGCTTGTTTCTAGGGGTCTTTGTTGGAGCTCGTGGCCATCAAGTGGCTGAAGACTCATGTTTTCATTTCATCTGAATCTGCAGGTGTGGCATGGTTTGGCCAAGGGTCTCTCTGAACCTTCATCCGTGGCATCCTTTCTAAAAGACGTTGTGATGATTGCCACGGGGCCGTCGCTATAGCAGAGTTGCCTTCAACAGCGCCAAAGTAAAGTCCCCAAAACGTTCCGACGCAGAATGGTCGCTACGTGTGCAAGCCAAGTCACACAAGAAAGTGTTAGGCCGCAAATCTGCAGTAGTCGCTCCAGCAAAAAATTGAATGCCCATTTCCCATTCACGCACCTGTGGCTGAAACATGCTGACATCATTGAAATCATGGCATGCTTTACCCCTTTGTGATGCTCTCTCAGAAACCGGAGCGAAAGCGGAGAAGCAGAACATTTTTAGTGATGCATCTTAAGGGCTCAACTGAAACTGCAAACGTGAAGGTGGACTCCAGCTGCTCTCACGCTCGAAGGCTGAAAAATCACAAACGAACACCAAGTAACAAGCCGCAACGATCAGAGCAAAAATGACAACAAATCAAAGAAGCAACCAACCAAGAAAACAGCGAAAAAGCACGCCCATCATGTTTTTACAGTGAGATGAGCACCAGAGCAACAACAAACAGCCCAACATGGGCCAAAGATCAAGGACAGGCTGACAGGCTGGATTCTACAAACCACAAGAACAACAACAAAGAACATGAATCAACTACTAAAAAACACGGCAGCAGCAACAACAAAATCATTGATCAATGCAAGCCATTCGTGCAGAAGTTCCCTTCGCCTCCTCCCCGCTCAATTGCAAAAGTGAGGTATAAGTGATCTCATTCGCCTCAACACCGTCGCGCCGCATCCATGTCAAGAACTGACAGGCCCTAGGCCAACCTTGGCGCAAAGAAACGCATCCTGCAACAGTCTTAAAATCAAAGGCTTTGCCAAAGCTGTCAGATGCTCCCAATACAACCAAAGGACCAGAAGAAACAAAAATGTGCAAATCTGGTGCAGCAAGCAACAGGGTCTGCTTATCACCATTCCAACAGCAGCATTGAAGGTCTGCAGGCTCACCTCCAAGCTTAAATGAAGGAGATTACCCAAAAGCACCATCACCTCCAGCCAGTGCGAATCTTCCAATCCATTGATGGTGGCCCCATAGTTGGTGACATCCATCTCCACTTTTTGCCGCCCTCCCATCTCCAACAGGCCAAGCGTCATGCACCACGTCATGACGCTCGGGCTGCACGCTGCCACCGTGCTGAAAGTGATTGCATCTGGAAGGATGCCACAAATCATCATGTCGTCCAACAAAGTCTTGGCAATCTGCCAGTGCGAACTGCAGCAGCTTGCCACAATATTGTAGATCCTTTCATTTGGTTGCACTTGCATTCGTGGCATGTCCTGTAGCACTCGAAGAGCCAATAGCCATGCATCTGCTCTACTTGCAGCATTGCAAATCGAGCTGAAACTCTGAATATCTGGCGGGACTTGAGACCGAATCACCGATAAGAGCAGCTCCACACTATGCTGCCATTCATGCGTCTTTGACAGTTCAAAGATCACAGGATTCCAGTGCCGAATGTTCGTTTCCACCGTGCTGCGCTTCATGCAATCAAGAACCAGCAGTGCCAAAGGTACCTTTTCCTCTGCCAGTCTTCGCAGGACCACTGTTGCTTTCTTTGGCTCCTCCCTCCAAGCCTTCCAGTATGGTGCCAAAGCTTCTTGAACCTCTCTTGCCGTTGTCTTCTGTGTGGCACACTTTGATCGTAATCTTCTGAGCGCCTTGAGTTCAGGCACTTCACTTCCAGTGGGTCGACCTGCCACACCCGGGCTGTGCATCCACTACAGGCGAAAGACACCAAAGGCTGCATCGCACTACAGTCCAAAGCAGGCCAAACACCTGCAACCAGCTGAGTTCAAATGGTGCTTGAGCCAAACATTCATCCCAGGCGGCAAGATACCACAACGAGCAGCGCCGATTTTTTCACTATCTTTAACTTTACTATGCAGTACATTGTACAGTAGTACATTATACATCACTATAAGTATGCCTATACTTTACAAGTTGTCCCCGATTTGTTCATGTCGCTGCTGCATGCAAGTATATACTTTCAATATACTTTCATTCTGCCAGCAACGGGATACTTTAGTAATCCATCTTTATAAGGACGTCTTTTTTGCATGCCAACCTTCCTTGCACGCTCCAACTGCTGCTACAGGCGGTGTAAGCCTCTCAGACCTTGAAGCCACGAGATCTACGGCGACCACGAGCCTTCTCGAACTTGCGGCCCTTGGAGCGAACATATGGTGCCGTTGTGGAGTTGGGAACACCAGGGGCCCTGCCAAAGTGACGCTCAGCCTTGCGAGCCTTCACAGGACCGCGGAGCAGCACGGTGCCCTTGCCGAGGGGACTGCGCATGGCCAAGGTGTCGAATGTCAGGCACTCACCTCCGGCTTTCATGATACGGGCACGGGCAGTCTCAGTAAAGCCCAGAGCACACACCTTCAACTCAGGGACTTCATAGACACGCTTGTCATCGGTGACCTTGCCAACGACAACAGCAACCTTGCCATCCTTGCCCTCCATATTCTTGATGAGCTTCGACAGGGAAAGTGGAGGCCTGTTTCGGGCTGACATGTTGAGGCGCTTGTAGATGACCTTGTTGAACTTGGATTCGGAGCGTCGAGCCAAGAACTTGTAGAGCTGGCACAAGAGTCGCAGGTATGGGTTTTGCGACTTCACCACGCGCTTCTTCACCTTCTTGCGGCCACCGGCTTCAATGTCAATGCCCATGATGCAGAACAGTCAAGAGGATGAGTGATCAGGAAGGGCGGCTCTGAACCGCTGACCAATATGGCTGCAGGGAGCGTTTTTGACTTTAGGTTGCTTGTACATTGCCGCACGCATACTTAGTCTTGACTGATCAGAGCAAGTTGCTTCAAAGTGCAATCTCCCCAAAACTTCCACGGCCCTCCCGTACGGGCGTACCTATCGGCAGCGGATTCACAGGCCTCATACGCAATCGCTGAAGGATTGGAGTTCTCTACGACATCTCCATACCCGCCAAGTCAAGACCTGGAGTCTCTCTTAAAAGCAGGCCGCAGCTGAGGTCATGGCCGCAATCGGAAAACCTGGCCAGTAAGGGTAGAGGAGGTCAATAGGGTATGGTTAGGACGGTTAGGAGCTTGCTTCATGCAAGTTTTGGGTTCTAAGCCACAAAATTGAAAACTGAACCCCCTCCGACGCTTGCCCTCCAATCATAGACGGCGGCACCAGATTCTTTGGAGCCGCTGGTGCTGGTGCAGCTGACTCTTCCTCATGAGCTGCGGGGAAAGCTGACATAGTTCTCATATCGGGAAGTATCTGTGATAGGAGACTACCAAAGTTGACAAGTTGAAGTCAAACAAAGGTCCCATCACCCCTGACCTTGATGGGAATTTCAAGAGTGGAAACCTTCGGCAAGTCCACCTCTTTAGACTCCAGGGCTTCAGTCAGTGCCTGGCAGCTATGCTGGGGAGCCTCTGTAGCTCGGAAAACTCCAGTAACATCAGAGTTGCCTCGGACATGGCAGGAACTTCCGGCACTGCGACGGTGTCCCCAATGTCCTCACGCAGTGCTCTGGCTACTGAAATAAGAGAAATATCATGGATCCATAACATTCGTTGTGAAGGAATCTCAGAATCTATTCAGCTTGTCCACTCAACTTCAGCGCTTTTAGTGGTTGCGGTGTCACAGAGGAGGCAGGGCTATGAGCAATCTGACTTGCATAGACTTACAAATCTTGCATGCAGTATGTCAAGCCGACTTGCTGTGCTAGGCAGGTCTGGGTCATCTCCCCTTCCTGACCGCCTTTGGTTCCATCTGTTCGTAAGTCTAAGACTAAAGTGACTGAAGTCAGGATCTTTATCACCAATTCCTTCCCAACCCACTACATCCCATGCTATCATCTCCTTTTTTTCTGGACTGGTGTCATCAACATCCATGGGCTCCGCTGAGGCAAGGTCTGTGTCCTGCTGAGGCGATTCAAGTCTTGCATACCGACCTTCAATGGTTATCAATGATGGCTTGCTCAGCTCTCAAGGCTCCTGCTCCATATCTGCTGGCTCCTCTAGATCTGCAGGCACGTTGGAGTTCTTGTCACGGGTGCTCTCCTCTGAATCAAGCATAGGAGCAGGTCGCTCTTCTTGCGGACATGCCTAAGTTACCAAGATCTTAAATCTATTTGTATTCATTTCAATTGACGGTAGGAAACAACCGCTTGGAAACAACAGGCATTTTCAATGAAGTAAAACTCACGCACAGTGTCAGCACAGGTGAGCATGCCAATATCTGTATATATCTCTATATATATATATATAAAAGCGCATATACATATTGTTGAAAGCCATTCTGGGCTCTAAGAACAGCCTTCAAAACTTCCGTTCGTAACTTGAGCACTTAAAATCAAGTGTCAACGATAGTGAATTATTGCCCGTCATCAGTTGTTTCATGACACCGGTGCCATTATTCCGATAAGGCCATAGCAGGTGCATCAGGAAAAAGCTCGCGGGCCTTGGAACATGACTCGTAGGACCCCGGTAACTTTCAGGCATCAAAACGGCAGTCTCCGATGCTGCTAGCGAATCAGTCCGACCCTGATTTTGCCTCGCCTCTGGTTGGACCTCACCTACCATCGAGAATCGACACCACAAAAGTGACCAATGGGTACTGCTTCACTTGCTTTCACCCACAAAGAGATCTGCCTGCATTTGTCGCAGCCGCGGGTTTAGAAGAATCCAATTCCTGCTGTTCAATTGTCAGGCTATTGAATATGGCTCAAAAAAAGTTGGAGACGTGTCGGAGGCAACATCAGGCAGCAGTCCTCTGGAACAGCAGGCCGGGAACCTGTCGCAATTGAGCAGTTGCAAACATGACACATATTTGACCATGACAAGACCTCATGAAGGCTTCCATGGTTTTGATAGTTTTGATGACCATTTCAATGACAGGCTGTGGCTACAGCAGTTCATATCAAGTGGAGAGCCATTGAACTTAGAGGCTCCCCTCACCAACTTGGTTTAAAGTTTTGGGTCTGGAATGGAGCTTGCTTTCTGCCTGTGATCTGTATCAAACAAATACCGTCGAATAATTCACAAACCAACGAAGGAAATCAAAAGATGAAAAAATACAATATCAAGCAAACAATTGCACACGTGAAAACTCTGCCAACAAAAAAAAAAACTCCGACTCAACTGCAACATTCTGACACGCCTGGAGTGACTGAGAGGTCTTTGGGCTCCTGCTTCTTTTTGAGCCTGAGAAGTGCATGAAATGGCATTTTCCCATGAAACAATGGCACAAAACCTCAACCAAATTCAAGTTCTCACATATTGAACAGCCCTCTTGTTGGGTTAAAGCACCGGCAGGTCAACTACGGAGCTAGCTCAGTTGAATCGAAAGAAAAGGTCCTATGAGTCCTATGACTCTCGGCTAGGCACGGTGTGAGAAAGCAGCACCATTGTTGCAGAAGAGGAGACAAGGCTTCCTGAACAAACAGTCCACTCAACCTTCCAACCCTGTTTTGTCTCTTCATGTCAACTAGTTGAAGTTTTTGTTCTAACAGCCACATCCCAGCGAAAGTGCAAGGCAGTCTGCCGCTTTGAATCTCTGGGAGCAAAGAAAAAGTGGTCAACCTCCCTACCTGGCTAGGTGCCGGTGGCAGCTTGCAATCTCGTTTCCTCCAACGATCTATGACCTCACGATTTACGGCACAAACTGGCTCCAACAATCAACTATGAAATCTCGCAAATGATTAGCCTTGATTTAGTTTCAGAGTTGGCTTCCTTAGCAAATCCTGGCGGCAACACGGTAATATCTTATTGTCTATGTGAAATCCAAACAAGATTCTCGAGACTCAGGCGGCCTTTCAAAGTGTCGAGGACCCAGACAGGAGACACAAAACCCGCGGGAACGCGCTGCCACAGGCGATAGACTTCAGCCTCCACTCATCCAGGCCCAGGACCAAAGGAATTAAACAAACTAGGGGGTCTCGAGTATATCAGATTTGATCTGATTGTTTAAAAGAATCTATACATTGCACAAACCATCCAAAGCATCTGCATGCCACATGTCCTTTAACCATCGACGTATTTTTGATGTGAAGGCATAGCATGCATTCATCAACAATACAAAGCCTTGTTAAAGCTAATTATGTATAGGAGTAGGCCAGTAGGGTTGGACCTCAAGCTACTTCACCCTTTCCCATCTGTCTCCACTGTCCGACCAGCAATCTTCGTGGCCCTTCGTCTGCAGTTGAGTCTATGCCCAACTCAGCCTGGCAGGTCAGCGAAGCCAGTGTTCGTTCGAAAATTCCTGCAACTTGCGAAAGTACATAAAAATCTAATGAAGTTGTGCCCAACACCAAGTATCAGGTAGCAAACCGCAGAAGCGGCGGCGGCAGCAGCAGCGACGACGACAACAACGACAACGACAGCGATGACGACCACAACGACCACAACGACCACAACGACCACGACCGCGACAACGACCGCCACTATTACAAGGGCACCGACCATGGCGGCCATCGACGATGTCTACAACGACGACGACCACTACGGCGACCACTACGACAACCACGACACCAAGGAGGAGGAGGAGAACACGGCAGAAAACTCCTGCGCATCAATGGAAGCAATCTCAGGTTACCTGTGAATTGCTGCAAGCTTTCTGGTCTCCAAACTGCGGCCCATGGCCCCGCACATGCCTGCAGCTCATCTAGGCACGCCTCCATGCAACACACAGACTCAGCAAGGTTTAGGGCTCGTGGAAAGGGACGATACCACAAGCAGAACAAATGGACGTTTGAAGTTCGTCTTTTTTGATAACAGCATGTATGCTTGCAAGTGCATATCAGACAGGTGTTTTTCCAAGTCAGTGGGGATGGGATGAGAAGTGCGCATTTGCATCTACATGTGAGTGTGGCTCTGACTTCCAGTCTCATCCCAACAGTCCGACCTCACAGCCTTCAGGGGCGGGGCCCCAGGCATAAAGGCAAAGCCTCAAGACCTTTGAAAAGCCGAAGACAAAAGAGGAAGCGCAAACCCAAATACGGTGACATGTTGTTGGACTCTATTATTCTACCTTTGTATTTGCTTCAAGTATATATAAAGCGTTCCCGATTGCAGCAATTTTCGCCCAAATCCCCTTGAGATGAGCAGCGGCAACTGCAAGGACTGCAGGAGACAGGTTGTCACCATAGACATGGCTAGGCCGGTGTGCCTTGGCTCAGCTTCACATGAAAACATTTAAAAAACAAGAGAAGATACGTAAACACTGAAGGAGAAAAGTAGAAACAATAGTTTTATGTTGGACTTGTCTCCTGAATCCTTCTGGAATGTGATGAATATCGAGCCCTACCAGAGACCAACTTCGAGAGAAAAGCCCAAGAGCTCGGCCACGGCCATGTCAGCCAAATACTGTGCCAAGGCCTCGGCTGCGTTTCGTTCTTTGCAGCAACGATGGGGAGAATAGACACAACTTCTGCTTGTTCAAAAGAAAGGTGGTGTTGTAAAAATGATAGGTTTCACCATATTGGACAGATCTTTTATTATTTACTTCAAGTGTTCAAGTGTTGCCTTATCCTGGACGGCATCTTCTCCCAGCCTGAAGCTTGCTAAGTCGGCGCTCGTCCGTGGGGTCCTCCTCTTTTGATTCCTGGTGTCCAATCAAGAAACCCTCAAGCTACAGAGAGCAAGGTTATTAAAGACCTTTTTGGGTCAAAAAAAACACTCACTATCTCAACTAACTAGACATATTCCCACAAAATGAACATCTCCTCCTGTTCTTTGTTTGGCAGGGGACCCACAAGCTTGGGAAGTTTGACAATGTCTAGACCTTAGAGTGCCGATAGGGATGGAATCTGCGGCTTGATGGGTCAACTTTCGGAAGCTCATAGTGCATCGGCTCTGAAATTTTTGAGGCCCGCCACCAGGCCAGTCGGCCTCACGTTGCTAAACATTAGCAAAGGCAGACTGTTCAGACTGTTCCATGATTGTGATGATATGCATTCCAGATGTAGGATGTCAATGTCCTTCGCCAACATGTCGGAAGGTTGTCAAACAAGATTTCAATTCGAACACCTTCGACTCCCCGCGATTTCACGAGCCTTCGCAGCTGCAGCAGCGTGCTGCAGCTTACGGCTAAGGTGTTGAACAAAACTCGGCAGGCATGAGTTGGGAATGGGAGAGGCACAGACATGACTGTCCATAATCCCCACATCTATCATAGCCGTGGGAAATAGGCAAAACAGAAGTATCTAAACGCATCCAGAAAGCCTTGTGTGTTGCAAATCTATGCCTGCATACAGTACTACATACATGGTCTTCTTCGCTTGGACTCTAAACTGTGTCCATTAGGCCCAAGACTGCAGCGCTGTTGGTACCATAAGTCGGCTGTCCTGGACAAACCCCACCCCAATCAGCCAAAGAGCAGGGTCGTGGAAACGTATCCTCAATGGATTGTTTCCATCAAAATCTGCACAAACGAAGTACCTTTCTTCAACAGGTATCAACTCCACTACCAGAAATGACTATCTCGCGAATCCGAAATTCTGAAAATTGAAAACAACATTTGGTCCAGCTCGCGTACCACAAAGAACTCGGTGAGTTTGATCTTTTGCCACCTGGACAGTGTTTTGGAGATGTTTTTGCAAGAAAATGCCTCTGAACAACCGTGCGTGTGGTAAAGTAAACCCCAAGCCGCCAGCCTTTGTCGGTTACACTTGAGGCCTGCAGGATCAAAAGGCACCTGGGTCAGAGTGAGAGTTCTTTCATTAATCAATAACACAGGGACCAAACAAAGAAGGTTCCATACAGCCAGCTTAGGGGGCCATCAGAAGTTGTGGTTGAAATGGCCTCTGGACACGTCAGCTACATACTTGGCACATACTTTTTACTGACATGTCCGCCCACCTAGTTACAACAGCTAACCCAATATGCTGCGGTGCCAGACCAATGGCACCACCAAGTCTTGGATGCTGGTATCCTTGGTGCATGTTTTCCTGGGAAGCCAACATACTAGTTACCTTCACAACTCAGATGTCATGGGAATCTAAACGCACCGCCCCAATGCCACCCCCGCATAGGAAATTAAGGGATATGATTTATCAAGCATTCTTCCTTCAAAAGGCCTTAATAAGGCCCTGTTTCCTGGCAGAAGTGGCATTGGGGGAGTAGTCTTAGATTCCCACGAAAAAGTATTGAGGGGCCATGGTCTTCTTAGCTCCTGGCCAACTCGGACTCAGCTTCAGACCTACAAAGGTTTCTTTGGCGCAGGAATACCCTATTCACTATTCACTATTCCAAGAATGCTGCTAGGGCCACAACATTTTCAATGCAATCATCACGGAGGCCAGCCAAAGATCTTGGCTCTTCATAGCCTGTCAAGATAACATGGTAAAATCAACCCACCAGCTCTACGACCGCAACGGACCTCCATTGCACCCTGAATCTCTGCCGCAGAGCTGTTGCGTTCCTGAATCAAGGTGAAACAACTACCAACCATCAGGCCTTGCCATGCATCATTTTGCAGGGGAGACAGCTTCTGCTCGCATCGGGAAGGCAATGGATCCTCAAATTCCTACAAAAACCTTTTTGTGAGCTTCTCGCATGCACATTCCACGACGAAGAAGGCCTACTGGTTCTGCAGAACTGAATTTCATGGCTTGGCTGTACATGCCCAAGCTGTCTTGCAGTGGCTTGACGTCTACGATGCCGCAAGGTGAATCTGCGGTAAAGTCGCCACAGACAAACGAATTTACTTGCAAATCAGCACAAATTCAAAAGAAATCTGAATTGTTGGATCTTCACTGCCTCAGCATGCAAGCCCCAATCTCAAGCAGTCGGGCTCTGCAAAGCTCCACTGGTCAACGATCTTTGTAAGGCACGGTACTCGCTGATCCTCTTATTGAGGGTGATGGCACGAGCATCCAGAACCACTCGAGTTCTGACCAAATCTTCATTGAGCTCGGTGCCTTCATTTCCATCATTGCAACGCCGAGCCTCCTGACGCCAGCGCTTCCGCTCCTCTTCCAGTTCGGCGTGCTGCACTCGCAGCTCCCGCCGGCGCCGGCGCAAAAGGTCAGCAGCGGCTGCATCGCCATCACTGCCCTTGAACGAGGTGTCTTTGGGGCTTGCAGGAAGGACTCGGCTCGGCTTCTGTGGCCTCTGCGGTTTGGATTTGCATCTTGTGAGCTCCGCCTGCTGTGCCTTCAACTGGGTCTCCACTTGTTTTTTCTGAGCTGTGAGCATTGCCAGTTCGGATTGGCATTTCTGCAGCTCACCTTCCAAATGCTCAACTTCTGAGTCCTTGAATCGAAGTTGAGTCTGCAATCTTTGAACCTCTCGTTGGCTGTTGCGCAGTGCTGCCTTTGTGGAGGAATGAGCCAACTGTTCCATGCTGGCTGCTGTCAGTGTCTCAGCCAGCTGCCGGTCCAGTGTAGCTCTTTCCTCCTGTTCTTCCTTCAGCTCCCACTGCAGCCGCTGCATAGCTGCCACATCTATAGCAGTTGAAGCTAGGGAACGAGGTGTGGTGGGAAGCTTGGCATCCCTGACCTCATTGGTGATATCCTTCAATGGCCTTCCAGGTGCATTGGAGCTATTTTCTCTCTTTTCATTTTCTTGATCTCTTACTCCTGCAAGCTCCACCAACGAGGTCTTGCTGTGCAAAACATCTTCTCGTGGAATGCTGGAACCAGTGTCCGTGGGTGTGGCCCTGGTGCTGAGCGCCGAAGGGTTTTCACCTGAGTTTGAGGGTTCCAGCGCGGTCAAAGAGCACTGCAGGGAGGTCAGTGTGGTGTGAGGAACGCTCTCACAGGCATCAATACCAGTAGGGGAAGCTTTGCAGCTCACGCCCTCATTCTCTCCTGAGTTGGAGGGCTCCAGCACGGCTGTCAAGGAAGAGATCTCCAGGGATCCACCATTCTCACTGCATTTGCTTTGGGTGACCCCATGGCACAAGGTTTCTTCTCCATTTTCCAAGTTGGACCAGAAGCTGATATCATCATCACGAACTTCTGCCTTCAGCACTGCACTGAGTCCTGGTGTTGGGGGGCTTGGTGGACTGGGGCTACTAAACTTGGAGTCACACACTGGAGAACGTTGAGAGCGCGTGGGTGGGCTTTGGCACCTTTCAAGCTCTGCTTTTGCCCGAGCAGGACTGGGAGATTTACAAAATGCCTCCTCCAAGTCACTGGTCGACTTTGGTCGTGGGGGTCGGAGCTTGGCCGGCGGGGGCTTGTTGGGACGTTCAGGGATCAATTTGCGAAGGTCGCCACTTGGCGTTTTCTTCAAATGCTCTGAACCAGAAGCTCTGTCAGACTCCTCGCTGGCAGGACTTGTGGTAGGCGATGCTGAACTGGGAGATTCACTTGCAAAGTTGAGTCTCTTCTGTGTGCCTTCAGTCCCTTCAGTGCCTTCACTTCTTTCAGCCTCCATCTGCTTTGGCTTTTCTGCTTCAGGAGGTGTCTTTTCTTCCGTCTCTTCACCAATGGAGCTCACAGAAGCTGTATCTTCCTTTCCATCCTTGCAATGTTTTTCTCGTTCTTCTCGTTCTTTCTGCTTCGCTTTCTCCTTCAAGTAAACTTGGCGCAGCTCCTCATCACAAGGATGGTCCCATTGACTCGCACCAGTCAGTGGATTGTAAAAGAAAATCTCTCCACTGGAAGCCTCACAGGGTCGCCAAGGTTTAGGCAAAGGAGTTTTCAAACCCTGCCGGGCGATCCATAATAAATCTGTATCACCTTCCGCTATTCCAAGCCACTCAGCATAATCCTTGATCTCCTGTTGGGTAGGCTCATACTTCTCATCCATCTGCTCTTCCAGGATGCTGAAACCAGTCATCTGGCCAGCGGGCGTCATCAGAAGGATTCCCCAACTTTGACAAGCTATGATGATAACAATCACTTGATCCCAAACACCAAGGAAACAATGCATACTTCATGGTGTTTCTTTGATTACTGTGCATCGGGAATCTTGCTTTATATCAGCAATGGCAATATGTCTTGAGGAAGTCGCCTACTCTTCTGTATGACATCAAGTTCCTGGTCTGAGACACCAACAAGGCCCAAAGGAAGGAAATTCTCACCTGAGATGCGGGGATCAATGCAGTGTCATGAAACTCTGAAATGCCAGAAGCCGCTATTCACATCCAGCTGTTGAACAATCTAACACCCTCAGATAGGAGTTTTTTCCGAAACTCCTTCTTGGCTCATTTGGGAGAAAGTCAACAATTTTTTCACATGACCTACACTTCGGAGCGTTGGGGCACAATCACGGCCCGAAATGCTGGCAACCATTGCTCCAGCAGAAACATCGTGATTATTGTTCAATGATATGTGTTTGGTCAAATCGGCCAATTTTGAAACTCTGATATGAAAGGGAGTGCTGCATGGGTGGGTGGAGTAGCAGCGTACAACTTGTGCGGTTTAACTTCGCAGGAATCAGTCTCCCCTGTACTGCGAATACAGGCTCCATGATCACAGGATCTCTGTGGCCCAAACTCTTGTGCATCTGCACTGCCATTCGGTCCATGTAGAGGATGGCCTATAGATAAGCATTTGTGTTGTCACAAACACAAACGCTTGACACTTACTCCACCCAAAAAAAATCCATCCATGCCAAAATCACACAAGCGCTAAAAGTCACATTATATTTGAATTCAATGATTCAATACGCCTTGGGCCTTGAAACCTCAGCCTTTCATAAAAATCGCCTCGCTGGAAGCAGTTCGGGATGCTAGTGCAACAAACCCAAGCCCGGTACATCTGCCAGCCACTCATCGCGAAAACCAAAGGATGCAAACCTTGTACTGGTGTCGTATTGTCGAAGGGACACTGAGTCAAATGCATCCTGTTACATCGCACTTACGTATGTGGCCTGAGCCAGGCCTTGTCACCGACACTTCAGAACAAACACTTCATGAAATTCTGAGAAACCAAACTGGCTGCTCAACCTGGCTATCATAGCAGTACGTGTGCCCCATCTACCAATTCCCTTAAAATCACGCGTCTGAAAAACAAGCCAGGGCCGACCACTTGATGGCTTCCATCCTGACAAGGTACAGGTTCCAAACCATTGCCAAAAACGGGGCCACCAAAGCATTCCTATCCGGTGAAGCAGCAGGATCAAGTTTGGAACCCCTCTATTTCAAACGACAATATGCACAAAGAAATGCGAATAGTGACTTGAATAGTGTGCCCAGGACCCCCGGCCGAAGTTGTGACACAGCCGCATTCTCCAGCACGGCACCATTGATCTGTGGGAGACACGACCCACACCACAGACCCGCTGTCAGGACAAGGGCACAATGCTCGAATACACATTTTTGCCAAAGGACGCGTCCGGATTCTTGGGGTTGACCATTGTGACCGTCGTGACCGACCCCATCTTTTCAATCATAAGCATGGCACCTTGGAGCCCTTTGCTTGTTCCTGGAGGATTTCCAAGGTAGGCCCAGCCTACGAATTGCAAAGATAACTTTCCCAGAACTTTTGCAAAACATCCCGGCATAACTGGCATAAAACATCTAAGGAGCACCTCTACAGTCAAGGCTTCTAGCCCATCCAGGAGTTCTTCAGTTGGTTTCTGAGCGTCGCAACTTGACAAAGATTAAGATACCAGAACGAAGAGATCATAGAACTGCAGGTATCCACGCATGACCCAACAATCCAACTGTCAGAGACTGAGTCAATGACAAATGGCTTTGCTTGGTGTGGCGCATCATCTTGTGGATGGGTGTCCTTCTTCACCCTCAGCTGCTTGTGCCCTCAACATACCATATGCTAATTCTTGGACCCAAACTACCATTGCCTGCCATGATTACAGGAATCCATTTACCCGGAGAAATTCAACCAACAGCGTCACCAAATTCGACTTCAGGTCATGCTGGGTCCCCGAACTCGCCAAACAAATTGTTGGCCCTCGGAGGTTTCATCCCCGTAGATGGATACAAGATCAATATGTTCAAAATACATCAAAACTGGGCACACTGCGGCGTTTCAGGTGCAGATTTCTGACCCTGAAATGGCACAAACATTTGCGGTATTCAGATCAAGATTGTGGGAGATCACCAGGTTTTGATTGACCCACCCCAACTGTTGGCCACGATTTTGTCGACAAACCCACCTCTAGGAGCCTTTGTACAGCACCCTGGATGCGTCCTGACTTGGGAACCACGTGCAGCAGCACATGTTTCTACATTCATATGCACTGCATCAACTAGGTGACTAGGTCACTGCCCTGCATCCAGCACTGGCAAGTGGAGGTAAAAACTTTGCCACTTTAGGATGCCCACCGGTTCTTGGCTCCATGAACCTGGTTGGTCATAAACGGAAAAACTAAATGTTCCACGTGGGGTGGCCTTAAAGTAGACTGAAATATATCAGTCGCTAGAGCCACTTGGGATCATCCAGCCCAAACTGTGAAAACAACATAAACCACCGCATAAATGCTCATAGGACGTTTGCTGTATACTCAGGAGGGGAACACCCAAAAAAGGAATAACACTGAAGCACATGACACACTTCGATGCACCCCTTCATTTCCCACGAGACTTGCTCTGGGATTTGTGAACCAATCCCTGCACAAGGAAGCAAGAAGAAGTGCTTTTGTCAGGCCTGACGCTCTAAGCGAGGCAGCACCTAAGCCTCTTCTATAAATCAAGCAGCCGAAACGGCTGCATGAAGAGACAGCAGTGATTTTGGAAATTTGGCGGGAAAGGAAAGACCCTAGAAATGTTGGTGGCAGACTTGGACATTTAGTCTTGGCACATTCGAGTGTACACCAGAGTAGGCGCGGTCGGCTCTAGTATGAAAAGTTGAACAGTAACCGTAGCTTAGTTGCAGATGCGTCTGCCACTCGGTCGATTTGATACCTCCCCACCATCTGATCACCAACCAAGCTTTCTCCCGATTTTGAAAGCCAATCGCAGCAGCTTGCATTTCTTTGGCAGCTCCTGTCACCTGAAGCTCTGCGCAAGCTTTCGGATGGCCTTGGCCGGCAGCAGACCCATGTCGCGTGGGACGCACAATCGCCCATCCAGGTACGTTGCCACAGCGGCCAATGGAGAGGAGACTTCCGGCTGGTCCTGTCTGTGGCAGGGATTCTGGGAAAAGGATCCTGGCCTAGTCCCCGAAACACTTGGATTGGAGGTCACCGCACCTCCACGAGGGCACTGGCAACGCTGCGTAAGCCTTCATCCACCTCCTCCTGCTGAACACCCATGGCTACGGCATCTTTGGCCAAAGCCTCACCTCAACTGCAAAGATGAAATCCGCAAGTTTTGTACCGACCCGTGCGAAATTATCTCCATACACAACTTTCGTCCGCACCCCTTGGCCAAGGTGCGGTTGCGCACGATGCGGGCTGCGGCCTCCTCTGCCGGAGATGGTGCTATGAAGGGCTTGCCTTCAGCATAGGCAGCCCAGGCACCAACAGCTGGCTGCGGATGCTCTGCATCCTCCTGCAGTCCAAAAATCTGGGCTAGCAACGGAAAGCCCAATAGATGCACTGCAATGAATTTTCCCATGATTCATAATATGGTATTGGAGCAGTTTCTCTAAGTCTAGCTACTGCATGATTGGCATCCTAATCAGAGCACGACAGCGATCATCGCATCAGTCATCGTCTGCAAAATGACCGTGGGAACTCTTGGCTGACAAATCCAAGAATTCAGCATCAGCGGCAGCATCACCCCCACCAGCAACAGCAAAAGCAACAACACAGAAAAAGAAGGAGAAGCAGAAAAGACAGGAAGGTGAATTCGAATCAAACCAGCCTGAACCAAGTCCGGTGGCACGCCAGCATTGCCATAACCAGCCTGGCTGCTGCCACCCCTGATATCTGAAACTGTCTGAAATTGAAGCTCAGCTAACCGCAATTCTGCCACACAATGCAACAGCTTCCTACGTCACGCCTGTGCCAGTACCTTCCTCCAAGACTCTTCATCCCCACGCACACGGGCCGAGTAAGCTGGAACTTTCGAGTCCATGGCTTCATACCAAGCACCCAGGCGAGGCCACCGGCTCGTGTCCTTAGCATTGCTTACATGCATGAAACTAACATGAAGGAAGAAAAGGTTGAGCCCTGAAACGCAGGGGGGCAAAATCGAAAGGCTGCTGTTAAGCATCGTAGGGCCTCAAACCACTGTGCAGCAGTGGCAGTTGTGCGGCATAGCGTTCCAAAAATGGCGCCCAAGCACAGTCTGCAGCAGAAATCTGCCAGTAAGCTGGCAGGTTCGCACAAATCTCTGAAACATCAGAGGAAAATATTGTGTGAGCTAGGGGAAATTTGAGTTCTGACAAAATAAAGTAATATATAAATTCGAAACTTGAACAATGTTGAACCTGCGAGCTTCTGTTCTCGTGCAACATGTCTCATCCGTTCCTTCTGTGGTGCTCCTAGATGAGACTCGGGGCTTTGTTCCGCAAAGCGCCCACCTGCCTGCTTCCCACGCAAAAATGGCCCCTCATGTTTGCCCAAGAGCTCCTGGCAAAGTTGGACATATTAGCATCAGGAATGCCCACACACCACATCACACCACCAAGTGAACCAAATCTGATGTCAGATCCGAAAGTTATTGGTCTTTTTCGGTCTGACCTCCGTCTTGTCCAAGGTTTTCTCGAACTCGGACCGAAACACGGGACCATTCCAACTGAAGAGGAAAGCAGCGCGTGAAGAAGGCCTCAAGTCTGGTTGATGGCAATGACAATGACAGAATTGAAACAAGTGAACTATACTATACTTTTTCATACTTTTCTAAAATTTTAACTATACTTTACTCTTCTCAAAGAGCACTGGCAACACCATTCTTGCACATTTTCTGCTGCACAAAATAATCTCTTTGAAAGCAATTTGAAAATCCTCCTTTTGGATAACGACCACTATTGTAGTGACCACCTGAGCAGCAAGCCTGGTCTGTTTGGGAAAGGTGTTCCGGAAAGCGTTGACCAACTCTGTCACCTCCTTGTCTGGCCATAACGCTGGCGTGTCTGGGAATTCCACATCCTTGGACACGGCAAGACTTCGGATCTGTGGCCCACCGTTGCCATGATTCAAAGACAATCTCAGATCAAGAGCCTTGACCTTTGGTAAGTCAACAGTGCACACTAAGTTTGGTAGCGTTCCCCCCCAAACTACTTCAACATTTTCCTCTCCCCCTGCAGCGTTTATAAGCAGTTGCCTTCAGTTGAAAATACAACGCCATAGAAGCTGAGACTCGAGGGCTTTCACAATGTCCAAGGACTCACCCTGGCGCTTTCCATTTGGCCACTGCACTTGAGGTGTTTGGCCTCCAATCCATGAAGCGCGGGACCCGTAGTTGTCCACTAAGATTGTCGTGTACTCCAAGTTCTTGGCCTGCCAAGGTACAAGCTTATCCAAGGAGAAGTCGTTGATGAAGAACATATTTACCAAGGACCAAGGATTGATTTCTTGATTTCAATTCTTCACTTCCACATTTCAAATAGTGGGCCCCAAACCCCCAATCAATCCTGGCCTCCATGGCCAACCAAACCCGCTCCGAATACGGGCACCAGCCATTCCTTTCACGGAAAAGCACTAGTCGGCCTGACCATGTTCAACCATGATGTTGAATCAAAAATTGCGCAAATTCCCATCAAAACACAGGGTTCATGAGTCCATAGTTTTTCCGAAGCAATGAATTGCATGACTTCTAGCATGCCATCCATTGAGAAACACGACATAGGGCATCGGGTCTGCTCACGTTCACACTGCACCTTCCAAGTCAGGTTTTTGAGGCTGCAAAACGGAGTCGATGAGTTGCGGTTCAGGCACTAAACTGGAAGGCAAACTCTCCTCACAGCAAGATCAATGTCAAAAGTTCTCTGCTGATGGAAAGCATCTTGTCTTGCGGGAACACCACAAGCTACCAGCTTAGATTAGAGCACCGGAAAAATAACATACAACCAAAAATTAAGTCTCAAAGCCAACACATATATCCACAATCTCTACCTGCATGCTGGATGACTCGCCCGTTTGCAGCACAACCTTGCCACCGTGTGGTGATGTCCCTCCTCCAATTCTGCCCAGCCTAAGACATGACCTCGACAAAACAATTAATGCCAAAATTCCACGGAAGTCAGATCACTTTTTGAAGCATGTTGGAGTATCATCCATGTGTGGAATAACTCGGCCTATCGGCCAATCGAAACAACACCGTTTTTCAATGCAAGTTTGCCTGTCGAGAAACATTTGGCACGTGCTGGCCTTACATTTCCACGCATGTTTCCGCAAAAAGTCGGACTCAAACTCCATACCTGAGACAGGGATGTATTTTCTTTACGTTCCGTCATTGGTTTGAAATTGATGCTGTTTTGCTCTCAAAGCAAGATACGAGTAGTGTTACCAGGCAAATCCGCCAGAGCAAGGTGTGCCGCCGAGACATGAAAGCAAATTGAAACTATAATTTTGTAATTGCCATGTGACTGCGCAAAATGAAACGAATGCGAATGAAGACTAGGCTATGCTTCACAATTGGACAAAACAAGATACAATTCATTAGAATCCGCTGTTTTCCACAACTGTGGTCATTTCTCTGTGAACTATATCCTTATCAAACGATGTCCTGCGGATATCGAACGATGTCCTTAGACAACATGCCAATTGCAGAATAGAGCCCGCACGATACATACTTTGGTATCGGTACAGCGCTTTACCTCAATTGAGCCGAAATATTCATTCCAGCCGCATTTTCTTGCATCATGCCCGTGGGTCAGGAATCAACATGTTCACAAGCCAAACAAGAATTGTTCCGTGCCAATATGATTCCGATCACGTGAAATGCAACTACAGCTGCATGTAATGCACCATGTCCAAAACTTTATACGATTTGTGATTGGATCCTTCCATTTCACTCAATCGCCCTTGACGCCATCAATGGTCCAGCAGTCGTTTACTCCTGTCTATTGCCACGGTGAGAAATTTAAAACCCCTTCATGTTCCAAGTCTTTCTCGACAGAGAGTTCAGAATGTCTATCAAAATGTTGGCAAATGGTGTACGCTTAGCATGTCTGGCACATAGTTTCCTGGAATGCATCTTAAGAGCCAAGCATGTTCAACCCATTGAATGCGAAGTAATGTATGCAAGCACTGTCGAGGTTTCGAATGCTGATCATCTATATCGAATGTAAATATTTAGAGTTACATTTGAAAACAATGACAACGCCTTGCCGGTCAATCATGGACTTATATATAAATATATATACATACATGTGTACATGTTTTTCCATTTTTTTTATCGCTGATCAAAGTTGATCCTCCGATGATTCCCTCATGCAACGACATGGAACCTACTCTGCGTATGCACGATGTATCTATAGAGCGCGAAAAAAAATAAGCCCAGGTGTTATCCTCAACAGCGTTTGGGGAACATACTGCCCCGGAACCTTCCCGGAACCCTGTCCCGGACCTGCCCCGGAACCTTCCCGGAACCCATGGTTCGGAGCCGCGGAACCTATATTGGCTAAGACCCCATAGCTAAAGCTGTTGAGGAATAAATGATATTTGTCCTTGTTTGAAAATATTTATAATATGACTCTGACACTATGTTATGAAACAACCGGCTCCAATATGGGACACATATTTCAAAAATGGATGGCCAAAGCTACTATTGGCCTAGGTTTCTGATACGTGAGACTGTCGGATTAATTGTCAGGACAGGGTTTACTTGCGACGGCACGCACGTGCGTCAGGCATTCCATGTGAAATATGTATGAGTTTGAATTATTTCCCTTTTTGTTTCTTCAACCCTACATTGTTTGACAAACAAACGTCCGAAAAAACAAACATCAAAAAGGAGGTAGGAGGTGTGTGGCGTGAAGTTGGGATATCTGGAATATTTGAACTCTGTTTCGAGGTGTGATGAATTGGGTCACACCTTGGAGGAGGTTGAACAAATGGAGTTCGGATGGAAGGTCGAACTGAGGAGGCCATAGGTTTGGCAGTGGTTGATGGGGATGAATCATCGTAGTGAGGAGCTTCTTGTAAGGTGACTGTTGGAGTGAAGGTGATAGGTGCAACAATAGAGCTGCGATTTGAGCGACGATGACGTCTGCGGCGTCTTTTGGGTGGAAGTGAATGTGAACGAAGGATGCTTGATGTTGCTTCAATAGGAGGTGGAAAGTATTTGTCAGCCTTGTCTTTTGAAGAGACTGGTGAAGTTGGTGAACGATCTGGAAGAGGTGGAAGGTTCTGAAATCGGTTTTCGGTATGCTGAGAATGATCTTCTTGAACTCGTCCCGGATGTAAAGATGGCTGATTTTTCATAAACATCAGCAATTTCGGCGCCCATGACATCTTCATCGTGAGGATTTGAATTTCCAACAATGTGTGTGATGTAGTTCGACTTCTGTAAGAAGTTCGTTGTCGAATCCTTGATCTTCATCTTGATCGTGTCTCAATACCAATAATTGTTGTGGGTGCTTTCACGCAATAAAATCACCAGCAATTCCAAAACTTACCAATGTCGCTGTACGTTTCCTGCTCACAACGGCGATTTAGCAAGAATTCATTAGCAATGCCGAACATGATCGGACGGGACACACATGCCCGTGCGAAAAACGAAAATACAAAACTGATGCCAAAAGTTTTCGAGGAACACGAAGCTACGACAACATACGCAATTTTCCTCTGAGTCAAAGCTAGGGTCCGCGAGGGACATAGGAAACTACTGCACCCAAACATCGACGTTCCAAACACCAATCTGCAAAAGTTTTTTCGTGAGAACTCCATGTGTCAAATTGGCCGCGTGAAACCATGATGAATGGAAAAT
This sequence comes from Breviolum minutum Mf 1.05b.01, assembly GCA_000507305.1. Taxonomy (NCBI): domain Eukaryota; class Dinophyceae; order Suessiales; family Symbiodiniaceae; genus Breviolum; species Breviolum minutum. The sequence continues at coordinate 47,196 of DF242584.1, forward strand.
TTCCTGTGCAAAAAACTCACTTTGATCATCCCAATGTTGCTCTGGGCAGCCACTTCGTCGACCGGGTTCTACGCAATAATTTAGCTGCTACTTTTGGTAAGGATATCATTTCTCAGCCAAAAACGACATCTCCCAACCAACAATCTCTCAGCCCATGGTGTAACATCGAAAATTTGTCCAAGTTTCTGTTCATTTCTTGCTGCAACGCATACCAAGCATTGTCCACCACAGGTGTCCACCAACAATTGACCGTAGCACACGGTTTCTCACCCCTTCGACGTGATGAAATTGATTCAAGATGACTGGGCATGTCAACATACCACAAATTATACCAGCATAGACTCCAGATAGGATGGAAAGGTATCAGCGATTTTCTGCAATTTCTTTCAAGCCGATTCACAAGATAGATCTTCTGAACAAGAAACGAACCAAAATACATATATAAGTATAACCAAAGGGAAATGCAACTTTACACCTGGCCGCCTTGGTGTCGGCTGGTGTGGCCACTTTCCTCGTCTCTGATAAGGTCTTGGCTCCCTCTGGCTCCTTGCATGTGGGGGCGAGTATTGGTTGGTAAGGCCGCATGCTTCGGCTCTGAAGTGGTCTCAGTGCGATTTTGTTTGAAACGTTTGAACTGTTTTTTTTTTTGTTTTTGAACTGTTTGAGGTGTACGGTGGTACAACTTTACATTTCAATCGGGAGAAGTGCACGGTGAGCATAGCAACAGCGATCCCTGTCCCATCCACGCCGGAGTGCGACAACGGTGTGTGTTGAGCTCACGTTAAGTTTGCAGTGTATTGCAGCAGTGCATGTCAGCTTGGAAACAAAATGCGGAAACACGGAAACGTGGTTTTCACCTCGGCGATAACATTGCATTTTTGAACGGTTATGAATTTTGGTCAAACAGGTGCATGCTTGAATATTGGAAACTTGTTTAGTATGCTGCACTCTTGGATGATAACCGTTGGCTGAAACGAGCACTGGTGTGGAATGCTGGAGGTGGCAGGCGAGGACGATCTTTTGATTTATGGGCTGCCCCTGTGACAAAATTTTGCAGGGGGCAGAACATTGGAGAGTGGCAGGTTGCAGCCCAGGACAAAGCTCTCTGGCTACAATACCTGCCCCGTTTTGTCACATTTATGCATATGCAATATATTTGTTAGGTCTCACCCCCTCTGCCCTAAATGGGTTGCCGCACCATGGCATACAGGAGCAAAGTCGAAGTTTTTTACGGGATCTACGCTTCACTGACGATATCCTTCTATATTTGCACGACCTGGGTTGCATGCTCCCCGTGAAGTTTTGGGTGCATTACTACGATTGCACAATGATGTGTTCACACTGGGGAACCACCTGTTTCATGGTCGAAAACTTTGTTTACAATGTTACCGAAAAAAAAGTGAAAGCAAAACAAACCTCAGATTTCCGACCAATGGCGAATTTACATTTGTTATACAAAACATTTGCATACCTCCTCCTTGGCAACAACACCCCGATGTTTTGATACAATTATCAACTCCAGTGGCTTGTTTTGCATCAGCTAATCCGACGATTTTGAAAATAGACCTCAACAAGATTGACGCGACATTCGTGCAAACTGCTTTGTTGGATTCCGAGTCCGGACCGCACGCCAGCCGCGCGTTCACCACGATCCCCTTTGACCCAGACACAACATACCAACCGCATATCTTCCGAATCCTGCTCTTGAGACGCCTCCGTCTCGCGTTACCTCTGTTAGCTCGCCGCTGTCGGTGCCGTCGCATTCTCGATCCCTGGGGCGACCACCGTTCAGCTTGTGCCTAGGCAGGGCTATTTCGACCCATCCAGAAATTACTGGAAATTGGCAAGCATGTTGCCGCTTTACCTGCACATCGGTGGGTTCAACGTTTGCTGTCGTGGCATCCTTTTGGTACTCGTCGCTTAGGCCGTCCAGGAGATTCGTGGGAATCAAAACTTCATGCATTTTGCAGGCGCGCAAAGCTTGCATCGTGGAGGGAAGTGGCTCTGGATGACGTTGTGTGGAACCCTTATGTAGATTCATTTGTCAGTGTCCGCCGCATGTGGGTAGCAGTTGCGTACATATTGCGTTTTTTGCGTTTGCGCCCTAAAACGGGCTCGCCATTGGCGCGCAGGCCTGACCACACCCTCTTTGCACGAAAAGTTGCGGAAACAATGACTCTACTGGACGATCTAGTACACAAATTGAAGAAGTGTCGGTTGCAATTAATTTACCAGAAAAAAAATAATTGTTTTAACTTCAAAAGTTCAGCTGCCATCTTTCCTGCATTTCCTACAATGGTAATAAGTGACGAGTTCTGCAGCAACAGGAGGCACACAAATGGCTCCATGATCAACACACCAGGATCAAGGAACACGCATTTGGATCTCCAACATCATCTTCGGGCTGCATCCGGGGTTTTCCACGCTAACAAATGGATACTGTGTGAAGAAGGCGTGCCCATTTTACATCAACTCTGTTACTTGGAAAGGGTTAAATCCCCAGTTGTTTGTTTTTGTGCATCACACCGTGCTATTCACAAAGGTGACCTTACCAACTTGGACGTGGAATATCGTCGACTGCTGCGCATGGTTGTGGGCCTGACGACTATTCGGGCATACAAGTCTCACTCACATGCACCCATAGCCACCAAGCAAACAGAATCGCAACCATATGACCCATTCCATCCCACTCCACTTTGCCCGTGTGCATGACATTACATCGAGTCAAGCCACTTCACACATGACAGCACATCACATCTCATCACACGTACATGCCATGACTTTACACCACATCACATCACATCACATCACATCACATCACATCACATCACATCACATCACATCACATCACATCACATCACATCATGACACCGCATGACATGACATGACAATCACAGTGCCTCGCCTTACGTTACTTCACAACCAAATGCATTAAATCATCGCGACTCGCAACCTACCACACGACATCGTACCACATCACAGCACGTCACGTCACCTCCACCGACACACCACTAAATCCCAACCAGCGACCACCAAAAACCACCACCAAACGCAACGGCTGAAGGCTGAACTCCTTCCTTGGCTTATCGAGTTTTTTGCCGTGAAACTTTTGCCCTCGGCTCGCCCAGGAACTGCCAGCACTGTCTGCGGATGCTGTCCTTTCCTGGGCCCGATCAAGGCCAACGGCCAGTGAGATCTTTCATTCACCCGGTGCAGAACGCCTGCCTTGCTGAAGCGTGTTGCGCGCAGATTCACTTGCAGTTTAACTTGCGACTTAGTTTTATTGTCTAGCAAGGCTCTTTGCGAGAATGCTCAGCGCACAAATGCAGTTCGGCTGCATAGACTCCTTTTTTGGAGTCATGTTTCTATTTCGGGCCATCTAGGATAAATTATGCGGGAACCACTCATTCAGTTCAGGAGCAAATAGATTCACAACATGCAGTCCTCTGGCCTAGCTATCGAAGAAGCTGCAAATGGAAGCAATCATGACTGTCAATTTTTGGCGGGAATGGCTGGCTCACACACGTTCCCGCTGCAGTCGTTTTTGCGAGTGGTCAGAGTGGAGGGGTGAACTCTGCTCGGTGATGAGATCCCTTGGCTCAACATCAGTCTTACCAGGAGCTGGAATCATCAGGCGGAGGCTGCCCACAGTCAAAATAGAGTGTTGTATGGAAGGAATTCGGCATGCGATGGACGCCTCTGCGTTTCATGTAAATTGACCTCGATTGCCTCTTGTCACGAATTGGCCTTTGAGGACTGGTAGAGGCCCGCAACTATCTGGGAAACTCGCTTTATCTTATTCTTGGATACCATTATAAATTCTTTAGAAGAATAAGCATAAGCGACATCAATTCGCTTTCATGCACCGCTGAAAGTTACATCTAGCGTGCGGCTGGGCAAGCGCGTCTTAACCGTGCCATCGAACATTGAGAAATTGAGGTTTTGAGACCTGCTACCAGGATGCCGGTGCATTGAAGGCCCTCGAATGGTATTGGTTGCTCAGACACCAACCGCCGCCCTCCAAAGTGGCTTCGTTGATGCAACAAGACATAGCAGGTCAAAGAAAATCGCTAGCGCGTACCGAGGGCTTAAAAGCGGACGAAGCTACACGCAAACTAGAAATATTGAAACGCATGGTTTCACCCGCGGTTTTGTCTCACCACTTCCGCCAGGAGGGTACCTTTATGGTTTCGTTTTCTTGTCTGCGGTTGACTATGTGTTGATGTTGTTGGTTCCTGTTGCTTTTGATTTCTTGGCGCAGTCTTTTTGAAATGTGTGTACAAAACCGGTTGATTTTTCGAACGAATTCTCGGATCCCATAGCTTCGTGCCAACGCTGCTGCTCGCACAAATCGATGTTTCTGGACAATTGTTTCGTTGAATGACTTGAACTGCCCAAACCTGTGCAGTCAAAGTGTGGCAACAAATTCAACACCCTTATGGGAGCAAACAATGTTTGAGTTTGGGTTTTGGTCGGATTCATATTGCGTGCAGAAGGAGATTTCGAAGCCGTTGGCATATTTAGAAAATTATCAAACCATGTTCGCTGTTTGGAAGGGTCTTGGCTGCTGGAAACATGCACCACAGGATTTCGATCGTTGGATGGTTTTCCTCTTCGAGTTCGTGGCATTCGTCTTCTTGAAATGATTTAATTCAATATGTAGTACACACACAATCGTTTGCGCCCTCAATGGTTCCGGGCATGCAAGCTTGACACGACTTAGTCACATGACCCATTCAAAAGCAGTGGAAAAAACACATGAACAAAGTGTTGGCCGCCAATATTGCCCTGCAAGTGTACGTAGGTCAGCATTTAGGCATGAACTTAGTATATCCTCTGCATACTGCAACCATAGGTGAGTTTCCTGCGCTACCTCCATCTGATCGCCCAGATTTTGTTGTTTCCAAAATTTGATCAATGCTGCGTCCAAAAAAATCGAAGAGCGCCCCGGCTTGCCACATCAAAGGCCACTTTGCATTCGAATTTTTGCTATTCCAGCTTACATATGTCTGAACAAGTGCACAACCGTTCAACCCATTCATCCAAGACTGTGTGGACTGTGCAGTAACCATATGGCCCCAGTTACGCAGTGGAAACAACCTTGGACGTTTGATGCAAGTTTGTCACGATGACATTCCAGAAGGTGCTTGAGGCAACCACAACCTTCAAGCCCAGCAAGGCTAGCGGAACACACAACATCCCAACAGAATTTGGAAGCGGAGATATGCGTTCAAACTTTGTTGTCTTGCAAATGGGAAGTGAGGTCTTTGCAGCAAGGTATGAAGTAGCGGACATGACCTGGGACCAGTGCCATACACCGGTGGTTTCGAAAGGTGACCCAGCATCTTGTAAGAACTATCGTCCTATTTCACGAGTCAGGTACAAGCTTTTTGTTTCAATTTTGCTGAATGGAGAGCAAGTACTGCAACAGGATCTGGCCAAGGCAATTCAGTTTTTGGGTTGGCCATGTTGCCTTTTTGCTTTGCAAAATGAATGCTAGTGCAGAGCGGCGCAAGTAAAACATCGGCCCCTCGTTTTTTGAAACTTTGGATGGCGCAAACACCTTCGATTTCATATCACGCTATCGGCTCATTTTCCCTTTGCACCGCAATTTCGAAATGTGTCATTGCGGACATACGCCGCAAGTGAAGCCTCAACTTCTGAACGTGTCTCACCGTTGTCCATCGTCGCCCTTCCTTCTGTTCAACGTGCTTCGTGCTGATCCTGTTCCACCTTCACGCGTTTGCGAAAATAAGTTTGGTTTTGGTCAACGAAGTTGAAACCAAGCTTGCTAGCAAGTTGACTTATTTAATTTATGATGACACACTTTGTGGCAGCATCGGACCCAAAACAGGCAAAGGTAAATATATATGTCTACAATGTATAATAATTCAACAAAAATGAACTATGGGCATGCGAAGGCCAAAACTATGTCACATTTTTGACACCGGTGTGCAGTTACTTCAAAAACATTCCGGTGGCACAACAACCAAACGATATTACAACGCCAGCTGGATAAACAATCGCGGTGAAAGACTGTTTTGGAACATCCGATTGTATGCTGTCACTGTTGGGCTGGGGAATGTTGAGACTGACAGTAGACACCATTTCCAGGCTGCAGCTACCTCCCATTGTTCTATTCCGACAAATTGGCATTTAAACCAAAAATTTTTCCATCGGTTCGAACTTGAAATAGTTCGAACCCACCGTCAGTCCCGTTCGTTGTTTCTCTGGTAGGCATCGCAATGTTAAACAAGGTGAACTTCCCATGTTCGACCTTAAATTCCATGTTTGGTGGGGCCACTTCCTCGCCTTCGTTAACCCTTTGCATGCATGGAATGCCTAAAGTCCGTGGGCCAAAAACTTTGCATTGGAACTTCGCACGTTATATTGCACAATTTTCAACCAATCGTTGGGCAGGAGGCACGTGGGGGAGAGCTACTGCTACTACTACTACTACTACTACTACTACTACTACTACT
>DF242585.1:2272-44772 GCA_000507305.1 Breviolum minutum Mf 1.05b.01
GGACATTTATTCGTGGTTTTGCTACATCATCGCGGAGTTGTACTGAGTGGAACCTCCACCCCCGGGTGTGGCTCAATACGACTTGGATCATTGTCATGTAGGAGATTACAACCTTGGGTCCTGTGGGACATCTATGAGAGATATTTGCTTTTTCTTTGCGGAGCAGTACTGAGAGGCATGGGGAAATTTCTGAAAGCGTAGTGTTTCACTCCTTTTGGGTGTCCTGTTTGTTTTTGGGTTTTGTTTGCTTGGTGGTGCTTTGTTTGGTTTTTGTTTGGTGATTGTGACACCTTGGTTATTGTCTCACCTTTTGAAAGCGACAATCTGAATAGAGGATTGATGACCGTCAGAGCTTCGAGCGCGCACGGCATGGGCACAAAAAAAGAATACTGATATTCCTGTTGTAGAGAAGCTGCCCTGCTACCCAAGCGTTGAAAATGTGAAGGGCCAAGTTTCCTCACCTGAAATTGCTCAACCGGTATTGCAAGGAAAACTCGATGTTAAGTTAAACAAGACTGACCAAAGAATTGAGTCTGGCATCGATGCAACGGAAGCGCACATCAATGAAGATGCTTGTTTGACATTGGAACGAGCATCATTGGCTACCTACTTTGATGCTTTTCAAGCACCTGTGACGGTTGGGTTTGAAGCTGACGCGCTCCTTAGGATTTTGTGGAATCACAGCTTCAAAAGGCCCAATCGTCTTTCCGTGAGAATAGTCCTCAATGCCCGGTAGCGGCTGACATTGCTCAAATTCGGATGACAATTGCAAACTGGTTTCGACTTGGCTCTCACAGCTTGTTTTTCCTCAGCTTGTTGCAGTCTATCGATGCTACGGCTAACAGCAAGTGGCCGGTTATTGATTTTGGTTGACTTCGGCAGCCCCGAAAACCATTGCTTGCACTAATGGGGGCAACTGCTTACAGTGAAGCCCTCTCGATTGGTTGTGCACCCACAATATTACCAACAACCAGACTCCTTGAGCAGCACAACAATGACGACTTCTTGTATGTTGAATGTGCGAGTGGACGGTGGTTCTTGGATTGTGGACCGTGCCAATGCACTTCAAGCAGTTGCTTGTGTTGTTTACTGAGTACCTTGGGAGAAATCGGAGAGTGCCCTTGGCATTGTACTATGTCAGAAGATATTCAGCATCATTACACTGTTGCTCACCTTATTGGGATAGATGGTGGAAATGGCAAGGCCAATGTTATTGGGTACATTGGATCCTTGCTGTTACACACTCATCTGATTTTGATTCACATCATTCCAAGGACTAAGTTGGTCGAATGTCGTGCCAGGATGGGTTATCTTGGTACCTCCTTTTTGATTTATTATCATCTCCCTAGTGGAGCTGTGCCACCTAGCTCACTTGAATCGCTCTCATTTCCTTTTCGCAAGGCCCAACTACCCCTGTGGCTCTTCCAACACTTTCTTGTGAGAACGGCTGGTCCTAAAGATCTCCTTGACTCATGGCTCCTACCTAGGAGTCTATTGGACTAATGAGTACTCTTGGGAGCTGCGATGCTTGGGTCAGCCGTTCCATCAAGAGAGTGTTTCAGCTTTTGCTTAAAGATGCCTTTACTTCCAGATTTGGGTACAATGGACCCCGCCATACCTTACTCTTTCGTGACTTGGCCTTTCTACCTCATGTGATACAAACTGACTTACCATGGCGCAGAATCCGTCTTGAACTTGTTCGCTCCTTTTTGGACATTGACTGTCGTAGGTGGGGACACTGCTTGACTGCCCCCTACTCTCTTGACCGCTCCTCTGCTCGATTGGTTGAGATAGGGAACGCTCTCCTTAATTACCGCATCAGCATTCAGCAAACGGTTCCTACCAGGATGAAGGTGTTGTACTCATGGAACTTGGACAATTGGCATAACAAATGGGATGTAAGAATGCGGAAGTGTAAAAGATTCCTGGCTAAAGGTCCAATATGTCTGCAGGAAACTAAGTTGGTCTGCGAGCGAGAAAGAAGTACTGATGCAACATATCCCAGGATTGCAAATTGCTGAATCTGTAGCTACTCCCACACCAGGTGGCCACTGGTCTGGTGGGGTTGCCGTACTTGTGCCGCCTGGTTATACGTCTTGAAGGACTCCCATAACCTGGTACAAGGCAGAGCTGTTGCTGCCCTAATTGCTGACAGAGCTAGTCAGTATTACATTGTGTCTGTCTATCTCCACCCAGATAAAGTTCGACAGGACCTAGCTGCTCTCCTTCAAGCGCTGCAGAGCCTGGCTAGTTCAGACGCTCGTATCATACTTGCTGGTGACTTCAATAGGGCGGATGAGCGTTGTGCAGGAGAATGGGACAGCTTCCTGGAGGCTTTACATGTCTATGATGTGTTTCCTTCTTTGGGTACCTTTCGACATCCTCGGGGACTATCTCCGCTTGATCGATGTTTGGTACCCAACGATTGGGTTAGTTCTGCCAGATGGAACGCTTCTTTGTGTGCTATTGAACCACGCGGTGCTCAAGGACATCTCATATTGAAGATGCAGGTGCGCCTCAGACCCTGTGTTTTAAATAGCCCATTTGATCCTAAGCATGTTACCATTCCTTCCAACACTTTCATGCCTGGCAAGGATGGTGTTACCCCACGCGACATTTCATCGTTATATGGGCTTGTGCGATTATTGCATAGACAACACAATCAGCTTTTTGCGGGGTTACCTCGACGCGACGGTTTTATGTTGCAAGACCCTCACCATTCCAATGAGCACATCCCTTCTCTTGAGTATGTCATTCCGGATTGCTCGGATGAGTACTGTGTTCCTCCTCTACCATGTGACCTGCACGTTGGAGAGTTTAATACCTATAATGGACCCATTCTGAAGGAGGATGGTACACAATGCCGTACGTCATTAGACCTTGATGAGGCAATGCTTTCTACGAGGAAGTTTTGGTTTGAAATGCCAATTGAACAAGATGAATGGTGGGCTAATGTGTTACGAGTATATGGTACGAGTGACATGTGGCCTGAGGTTCCGCTTCCTTGCAAAAAGGATCTTTTGCACACATTGCTTCACACAAAAGATTCTGCCCCTGGTCCGGATGGCCTTCCTTATTCTGCCTGGCGGCTACTCCCGGAAGTTACTGTTGATGCCATGGCAAGTTACTTCATGGACATCATGGAAGATACGGCGCTTCCACCAATGCAAGTTGGTGTGTGGATACCCAAAGCANTTTCATTATCTGAACCGCATTCCTCAGGTACTGTCGGTACAAGCGTATGTGGATGATACCACCTTGGTAGGGGATGCACAGAACACGAGATGGATACAGGAGGTTGCCCAATGCTATGATGACGTCCGGACAGCTGGATTTGTCGTCGATTCTCACTCCTGCTACCGTAGTATCTCCAACAGCACCATGAGATTTGGACCTACGCTCATGAGCAGTGCACAACTAATACAAGAATGGCCTGCGATTGTGTATAGCCCAGCCTACGCAACGGCTACTGCAGCCATACAAGCAGTTCTGCGCCCTGGCTACAACAGACTTGTGGTGCGGATAACTCGCTGGCCGCTGACTCCCCTGCCTGCCGAACCTGAAGATCCTTCTAAAATGCATCTTGCCATCAATCTAAATTTTGAACAAAGCCATGAAGTTGGTCATGGTCGTCAAATGCACACTATTGGCGCCTTTTCTAACATTCATTGTTCATGCAAGAGCAAGTCTCATATCTAACTTCCCTATGAGACCTTGTGCCCTATCCAGTATTGAAAAGGCTGGATATGGTATGCATGCCGCCCCTGTTTCTTCGGATGAGGTCCTGGCGGTTGGGGTCCAACAACTAGGAGTGACTTCCAGTGGGGAGATTTCCTGGGACATGGTCAGAGATGCGCTGATTCGGGAAGTTACCTTTGGGGGTACCACCTGCCCCACAGAGGAAGTTTGCCGCCTCATGGCTGCATTCCTACAACGCCTTCCACTCCCTCGCCTTGTGCACTTCCTGGATATGATCCTACCGCACATGGTCCCGGTGCAGTCCCCTTGTCAGTCAAGAAGACGACGGTTTGCTTCATCTTACCGTATCGCTGAGCGCACTGCTTGGGGTGAGTGGGATGTGGAGTATACCCTCAATGCGACCAAGCTCTTTTGGTCAAGATCAGGCATTATGCATGTAGCAATTGCCTGGGATCATAAACCACTCTTGCTTTTGGCCACTGCCTTGCTTCCAAACCGGACCACCGAGTCGTTTGAAAGGGAGGCTGGACCTCCATATGACAAGCAACGCATTCAAATGGGATTGCGCTCAGGCAATACAGTCCTTATCTGTTTCCGGAGTGGAGTTGGCCACTTCCAAAGTGTACTGATTGCTCTTGCCGCTGATCTGCATACAACCAAGCCGTGGCAAGGACAGCATAAGTTTTGGAAATATGTGTCGCCAATTCGCACCTACTTTGCGTGGTTGCCTGAGCGGGTGGCTCGTACCTACTGCAGTGCTGCTCTGGACAGGTGCTCCGATCTTTCTTATGGTGAGGTGCACCACTTGCAGGGGAGTGATGATGAAGAAAAGCACTCCTTGGTGTTCCAGAACATTTATCATATTGGAGATACCAAGAGTGCCCAGGAACTAGAGGTCTTTCTCCGCATGTTGCGTGAAAGGTTGAGGTTGTGCAGTGGACTCCAGTGCACTGACAGGTTACATCCCAATGGGCCGCGCCAGCGCCAGAAGCTCTTTCATGCAGCTTTCAAATTGTTATGGTTCGCCATTGGAATCGAGACTGTTCATTGTGAAAATGAGGCACAGGTTGCTCTACACGCTGCCATCCGGCCACTTCTCCGCCTTGAGGACGGACATGTACTGGCTACGTTGAGTGCTATTGTGCTAGCCTTGTGTGAAGGGCGTACTGGCTTGGCAATAAGTGGAGTCTTTGGAGCTGGCAAAACCCGATCTGCTGCTGTCTTGCTGGCTGGATTATTGGTCTTTGACCCGAGCCTTCAGCTGATGGTTCTCACTAAAGAAAATATCGCAGCCCATGCTGTCGCTGAACAGCTAGTATCCTTGCAGATGCCTGATTACCTCCAAGAGAAGATGGGGCGCCTGGTTGGGTACTATGAACAGAACCGCAAAGGCTCATACACCCCGTTGGACATCCTTCCTTCTAATCGGAACCAGGTCATCCGACAAAAGTCACTCCTCATTGGATGCGGAGGTGGGTTTCAACAAGAATGTAGTCAGCAATTTAGCCCTGTGGCTGACTGGATGGGTGGTGTTGATCTGTTCCTTGAGGATGAGGGACAGCAATACGGCAACATGGAAGAGGCTGCCACGGTAGCGAGAACCCCAGCTACATGTTTAGAAGTATGGTCTGGTGACCACAGGCAAACTCCAGGCGGACTGAAAAAGAGCAAGGAGGCCAAAGCATTTAGGAAGAAACTCACTAAACGCCCGTTGGCTCTTCGTTGTCAAACTCAGTATATCCAAGCTCATGATTTTGGGAACATTGTAATGCGCTATCTGGATTGCCCCAAGGAGTCATTTGCTTGGAAACTTCGGCAACTCCTTACAGATGGCTCCGCTGCCATAGATCCTGCAGTTGGGCAGTTCTGGCATGAGCTCAATCGGAGACTCACCTCCACGTCTTTCTACAGAAATCCAGCGTGCTGCCTATGCCATCTTGTGGATGGGTTTACGGGGCGAAAGAGAAGGCCTTCCTAGCATGCTTGCCACGTCTTTTGCTGAAGCAGCAGGAGTGTCTGGTCGCCAAAAATGGGGACTTGTGCTCTCCAGCAGTGTGCGGGTCTCTCAGGTTACATATCAAACGGTAGTTGGAGTAAGATACCCAGAATTGGTCACCTTCAATGGAACTCGGTGGAAGTTTGGCAAGTACGTCCCACAGGAGAGACCGCAACGAGGTGGTTTCCTCCCTATTTTTTGGCATGTTCCACGTGCCAACATACATGCTGTTGAAGACATTGCAGCGGTGGTAGACTGGTTAACGGAACGTTGTGAGTTTCATGCTGATACCAAGTCCAACCTGGCTGTGCTGCGTAACCGCAATGATATGACCAACCTATTCCGTGCCAGCAATTGGGTATCCTCTTCCCATGACTCCATTGTTTCCAGGGGTGTCACCACTTGTGCTGGAATGACGGCCCATACGGTCCTTCTTGCCCAAACCAAACTGGGGTTCCTAACAGGAGGTCGCAAGATGTCATTTCTTACGCTACCTGAAGATGAACAGATGGTGCAGCTGGAGGAAGCCTATGCTAGGGCTACTGCCAGAGCGAGAGCACTCTGTCTCATCATGGGTCCCCTTGACATGAAAGGCCTTTTGGGGGCAGCTACGGTGATGGGTACACTTATGTATGGTGCTGGGCATGTCTGGGCTGGCCATGCCCATTTTTATCTTCATGATGATGAACTCTCCCGTTCACCGTCAGATGAGTCATTCATTGATATGCTCCAACAGAACTGTTGCCTGTCTGGTCCGCACTTCCCTCCCCCGGCAATTGTGGAGGCCTTGCAAGATTATGTCACGCATTATTACAAGGTACGTCGTTTACACCTCATTGTTGTTGACCTGTGGCGGCCTTGGAAGTACAATACTGCCCGAGCTAGAGAGATCACTGACCAACTTTGGCGTATTTCTCATGGTGACGACACACATCGGGTGAGCCCATTCCGGCCAGAAGGCCCAGAGCCACCACTTCGTTGCCGTCGATTTGCATATGGATATGCTCTGGATGGCTCTGAATGTCCGAGTTACCTGGTGTGGCCTCAAAGGGATGGGCAATCCTATACTCTGTTGGATACCTCCACAACCGACACGCTTGCTCTGAATCATGATTTCTTCCGCCCATTGGGCATGCAACATTTCTATGATTCCTTTGCACTGGTGTCTCAAATTAGTGTCCGCAGGGAAGCTCTGAACTTATTTGGCTTAAGAGAAGATGAACTCCTGCCTGACCTGCATATTACCAGGGATGGAGTGCTGCGTATTGGGCTTGGCGCTCATCAAGAACATCGGGTCAACCATGTAGCACAGGCAACGGACCGGACTAAAGTCCAGCCCATGACCAGTGACTCTGAAGGGAGTGAAAGTGCGAGTGACTCGGATCAGAATGATCCTCCTTCTTTGCTGGTGGCTGATGCAGAACAGTATGAGCTCATGCAAGTTGCTTATGCTGCAGTGGGCAAGAACTTTAATGGCCAAGAGGATCTCATTGGGTCGGAGTACAGCAAGCTCCAGAAATTGGAGATGGTTCCAGAGAGATGGCCTCTGGCAAGGTTATCCTTTTCTCTACAAACATGTGTGGACCACCTTGACCGGGTTCTGGCTGGATGTTGCTGGGAAGTTCAGGCCACACGTGCTACCCCCCCAGAATCACTACTCTCCCTTCACCAAGTGGCTAAGTGTCTGACCATGAAGCTGGCTGTATATTTGGCCAAAGAGGTTTCTGCCATTCTCAGGGCGGTTCTGACACATGAGACCAAGAAGCTGTACAATGATAGTACGGTGCATTTGCTATGCTCCAATTATTGGGTACAGCCGATCTACCAGGAATTACTACATTCATCGTCCCGATACAATGCTATCAGGGAAGGAGAAAGAAAGCGACCCAGCAGTGGCTTGGCTCGGGTTGCAGCATATCCTAAACCACCCAAATGGCACCAGCTTCAGTGACTGGATCGGTGGTACTTGTTATGCTGATACCTTACAGGTCTGGTTTCCGGCCCACTGGGCCCCAGTGGTGTTACAACAGTTGCAACAGAAGGAGGATAGCTATCGTGCTGAAAACCCGTCTTGGATGGACCAGGAGGTGGCTCCTGCGGATATTCGCAAGCAATGGCAAGAGGCGCGGGCAAACAGACGTATGCAGTTCAAGGTTGGCAATTATCGAGATGGCTCCTGGGAGAGCAACATTCCTATGCTAACAGGCACCATTAAAGCTGATTGGATACAGTTGCCAGTTGAACTGTACCTTGCTGCACTTCCTACATTGAAACAAGGAGTCATTGCTGGGGTGTTCAGGCAGAAAGGTGCTGCCCCCTGGGGCATTACCAGGGCAGAGAAGTTGCAATCTCAGTCTTCTTCCCCAACAACCTGTCTTTGGAGGATTGGTATGCAGGGGTCTATGGCCTGCCAACAGTGTGGCCTGAGGCTTCTATGCTGGGTGCTGACAATTTACGCAAAGTTGCTGGCTATGATTTTCATCTCCTGAGGAAGAAGTATGATGTCCGGAGCATGTGGGGAGATCTTGACCCACAATGGCGACTCTTGCAGAGTCAGCTCGAGACGAGGGGACCTGGCTGGTACTCACCCGCTGAGCTCAAGGAGCGACTCTTTACAAACAAGTCCAACCGGCCGGGTGATGACACGAAAGAGGCGTTGCGTACTGATGGAAACACTGCAGCATGGCAGGCTTGGTGTGCTGCTCAGAACCTGATTCGGCAGTTATGCCAACCTGCCCCACCATTGGTGTTTCCAGGCGAACAAGAGATTTTTCGTGCCATGTATGCCCAAATCGGAGAGGAAGAACAAGTAATTTCCCCTCCATATACCCGCACTCCGCTGGTTGCATCTATGAGGGGACGGAAGAAGAGGAAGCAGGGCGAGGACAATGCCCTGATTGGGTAGTCACCTTGCTGCATGTGCCGTATGGTATGTCCATTAGTGAAGTAGCACTACGGCAGGGTTCCTCTCAGCTGGGGGTGGAAGGTATTTGGTCACCTTGTGTAATGGCCTGTGGCAGAAGGCATGATGATCTGACTGCCATTAGTCTAGAACTGGGTTATATGGATTGCAGAGAGCTTGCTATGTCAACTGTTGACCCCAACTGACTGGCTGTGGTATCAAAGGTACATTGCTTTTGCTTGGGAGACTCCCTTTACGCACGGCTTGGCTACAGTGGGCCACAAGGTATTGAACTATTAGGAAGTATGGCATACTACAAGCTGCTGAAGTGGTTGTGAGAGCGTCTATGCACCAGGTAGTGAGAGCGTAAACACGTTTCACCAGTTTCACCTTTCATAGATTGGTCAGCAATGGTCGGTTTGCTTTTGGTTGTTGGGGTGTGTGTTTTTTGCTGTTGCTTTCTTTTGGTTCACTGACCAATCTGTGCGATCGAGTTATCAACCGATGACTAGTTTAGCATAGTTACATGACTGCCACAGTTGTTATGACGAGCGCAGCATTGACCAAAAAAAAAAAGCAGTTTGTGGTCGTAGCAACCTTAGGAGCTGTGCAAAAGCTGGCGAGGGTACGAGACAGGTAGCCTTCCTTGCCACTGGCAAAGTTCATGCCAGCCACAACGTCGATGTAGGCAGATCGTTCAGTCCTCAAAGAAGCGACAACCTGTATCCACCCCATCAAGCTCAGAGGAGGGCCAAAGGTGGTCTTTGCATGCCATTCCGGGTAGAGGGAACACTGGTGCTGTGTTCTCGGAGGAGAAATCAACATACTGTTGAGTAGTTGAGTGGTAGACTGGTGAGACGGGGGAGGAGCTGGTGCATGTTTCCGAAGGCTTCTAGTTTGTGCGTGTGTGGCGTCTTGGCTTGAATATCGCGAAGCGGATAGCAAGTTGCAATGCCTTCCTGCATTCATAGCAATAATACTCCATGCTGAAAAGTTTTCTCAACCAGGGATTGTTTTTGCTGGTCATGGCCCAATAGGTTTGCACTGGGAATTCCTTCTTCTTTCTTCCCAATTACAGAGACTGTTCATTCCCATGGAGTCCGATTGCGGGGCAATCGCAGAGCCAAACGAGCGCATTCGGTGTGCGCGCGCACAATTGAAGCGGAAGACTAGGGCGACGCTGCGCACTTGAATGCACGTCTAGAAACTCGTTTGCTCATGGTGTACATCTTCAGTGGGCATGACCTTCAGGCAGCTGCTGATTTTCTGTTGCACAGACATGTATTGGTGGAAGCAGGCCTGGAGACTCGTCTAGCTTTGGTGGAACGTGTTTATTTGAAGACACCGACCCATGAGATTGTGAACCTAATGAACGATTCGTGTCTCGCTGTCAGAAACCTCAACGACATGAAGGTAGCATGTAGATGCGTCCTCCAGCTCAAGCTCTTCCACTGGTTGGAAAAGCAGAACTGTGAGCATGGCGTGGCGCCGTCACGGATCCAGCTGATCAGCTTTGCCTTGTCCGTGTTGCCGGATGAAGCGCCTGCGACTGTAGTGCAGGCCGTGGCAAAGCCACTGCAGGGATCTTCTCGAAGACAGCGCAAGTGGTTGCAGACCTTCCGTCAGTCATGGGGCGCTAGATTGGGCAAGCTGCGTGTGGCAACAACAATGTCACAAGCGGAGATGCAAGAGAAGGCGGGACGGGAAGACATCTGCATACAAAATGATGTTTCTAAATTGTTTTCAAGGCGTTTCCCGATCAGTTTTTAGGGGCCGACTTGGGACCCTATTTTGGGGTCCAAATTTGGGATCGCTTTTTGGGGTACCAATTCCAATCGAAAGTAGCATTGCTATTAAAGCGCAAGAACGGGACCCTATTTTGGGGTGCCAGATTTGGACCCCAAAATGGGGTCCACTTTTGAAGCGTTTTGTGTGCAGGCTGTCGCTTATTTCCGGTGGGTGAATGCTGCGCTGGCTGCCACCGACAAGGAGCCTTTGATCATCAACATGGATGAAGTGAGCCTGTGTTACCATATTACTGGAATTGTGGGAACAGTGCTGCGCACTCAACCACACCTAGCCACTAGTCCAAAAGACAAGTCGCGCTTGAGTGACCGGAGGGGCAATATTACGTACATGGCTTCAATCTGCAACGATGTCACCGTAAACCAGAAGCTCCCCCAGGTTCTGCTGGGCAATTGTCGCAGGTTTGCGGTGCGTTTGATCAAGGAAGCCGCTGGCCACCTCCCCAACAACATTGTTCTGTGGAGAGAGAAAAGTGCTTGGAACAATCATCGGCTTATGCAGAGGTTCATTTCTTTATTGTGCCGGTGCTTGGGTGAAGATGTGGTAGAGCGAGCTGTGTATCTCGTTGTAGATATGGCGCCTTGCCACATTCATCCTGAGGTTTGGGCTACGGCCATGGAAAAAAACATCAGACTGATACTGGTACCTGCTGGGCTGACAGGATCTTTGCAGCCGCTGGATACGCACGTGTTCCGCCTATTCCGGGCGAAGATTCAAGAGCTCTGGCTTGATTACAAGGCCAAAGCAGAGAAGGGGCAGTTGCTTGTTTTGGATTGGCTCAAAATTGTCGCTGCCGGCATCACTACCATAGTGTCTGGAGGGGATTGGCAGCACGCCTTTGAACGCACTGGGCTATTGTACTGCCAAGCACTTTTGGCTCCCAGTCGTTTGCAGCACCTGGGTTGGGAAGTTTGTCCGGAGCTGGGAGCTGGCTTGCCACCACATGGCCAAGCTGGTCGCATGTTTCCACGTCGATCAAAGTGCAATGTGGCAGAATGGGTGGAGTGGCGAAAAGTGCCGTCCTTTAAACCCATCCAAACGTTGGATTGAACTTTCACCGCAAAAAAGTCCGCGGACTGTGGAGGCCACTTCCTTGTTACCGTAACTTGGTCTTGATTTGTGACCCCAAAACTGGGTCCCGGTTTTGGTCCCGAATTTGCACCTGGATTCTTTTCAGCACTTCTGCCAGCCAGGCATTGCTGAATGCGGAGCTGGACCAGCTCAAGCAGCAGCGTGCGGACCTCCGCAAGGCAGGGTTTGTCATTCAGAAAGGATTTGATGGGTGCAGTAAACCTGGCTCCGGGAAGGTCATAAAGGACAACCGCAAACAGAACAAGATCGCTCAAAAGAGGAAGAAGAAGTTGCTCAAGGTCAGGCTCTCAAACATGTTGGTTTGCAGATCAAGGAAGTGGTTTGCCTGTGCTTTGAGGCTGCGCGGCAGCTATCTATCACAGACCTCAAGCTGCTGATCGAAGCAAAGAGAAAGAGGAGCACGAGCGACGGGAGGCGGCAGCTGAAGCGGCGCGTCAAGTGGAAGCAGCACCTGCAGCGGCAGAATGAGAAGTTACAGGCCTGGCAGTGATGAGGTCTAATGAGTCTAATGTTTTCTTGTCGATGGAGTTGTTTTGGGCCCAGCCCACTGCTAGTAAAGCAACCATGTCCGCCTAGCGCCACCTGTCAGGGGAGCTACGCAAGAGGTTGTGTGAACCACTAGCTTGGCGTCAGGGTTGCTGTGATTCGGTAGCTAAAGCCAAGCTGCTTACAGACAGTGGCGGGGCCAACCTGAGACATGCATTTGGCGAAAGAAAATACAGCGCAAGAGAGTGAACGTCACCGCCATGTTTTCTTTCAGCTTGTGTCAGCACAACATTTTGAATGTAGAGATGTTTATATGACAGATTCAGTCTCTGATTTCTGGAATTCTCACACCTTGTTCATTGCAGCCGGAGAGTGTGGGCCGTGCTTTCCTTTGAACTTCTTTCTTGAAGGGAGGAAGGCAAAAAAAGGAAGAAGGGCTTTTATTTTCACCATGTACTGAAGACAATGTACATCGTAACTAGACACTAGTAGTGAACAGGCAGTAGTATAGCAGGCAGTGTGTTTCTATTTTGATCCTTCGCCCCTATTTGGTGTGTTGAGTGAGGTTGAAAACCAGTCTTCGCGGATATGACTGTGGTAGTGCATTGCTGNCCTTTGAACTTCTTTCTTGAACGGAGGAAAGCAAAAAAAGGAAGAAGGGCTTTTATTTTCACCATGTACTGAAGACGTTGTACATCGTAACTAGACACTAGTAGTGAACAGGCAGTAGTATAGCAGGCAGTGTGTTTCTATTTTGATCCTTCGCCCCTATTTGGTGTGTTGAGTGAGGTTGAAAACCAGTCTTCGCGGATATGACTGTGGTAGTGCATTGCTGCATGTGTTTCTCTGAACTTGTGAACATGTTCATCTGTGGACCATTGCTGGACAGTTTGTTGCTGCCGGAAGAGTCTTGCCAGGTTGAGTTAGAGTTCATTGTCATCGCGGTGCACGCTGTGTTCAGAGAAGGCGCGGGTACTGTCAGGTGTGGGTTTCCTGGTAAGGTTACCATTGATGTTTCGGCGTGAAAAATCGACCCCGCTCTTTTTTTAAAAATGTGGGGTTTAGGGTTTAGGGTTGTGAGTTCCCACCGTTGGTTTTTTTCTGTTAGTGTTGGTATTGGCTATTGTTGTTGTCGTTGTTGTGGTTGTGAAAGTGTGATTTGTCTTGTGAGTCTTACGTCATTGCAGCACACGTTTCTTTGAACTTGTAGACAAGGCTTTGGAGTTGCAGCTTTGAAAGCTTCGTTGTTGACAGTTTGTTGCTGAAAGATCATCCTTGGCAGGCTTGTTAGAGTTCCTAGCGCTGCAGGTGTTGCTTCAGAGGAGGCAGGGGTGCTGTCTAGCTGCAAGCGACCCCGCCACAAAACGGTAATAGAGTGTTTATTGTTGCCCAGAATGAGCGGAGTAGTATTGTAGGCGACCAACAAAACATTGTATGTTCATAACGGGGTGAAACTACTCCGCGCTCCTTCTTAAGGGGATTAGGAAGAGAATGGTACTCCAGGAAGTTGCCTACTCCGCTACTCCGGCACTCCGCCATTCTGGACACAAGTAGATTAGGTGTGCAACACAAGGTTTACGCAGAGCAAGGCCTGGCAAACCTTTTCTGACAAATCTGCCCTAGATAGATTTTTAGTTTCGTGCTCAAGTTCTCGCCAATGGCTGCTTCTTTAGTTCTTCTTGCAAAGAGGGCCTTGGTCTCCCTTCTTCTGGCCTTAGCCCAGCAGCATGGAGTCCGTGTCACTGTGACGAGAGTAAAGACTTTATGCGTAGTGCACGCGTGCAACTTTTTACTTATGCAGCAATTGGGATTGCTTGTGCGCATGCGTTTAGGCAGGATGCGGCCCATACAACGCTAGCAGAAAATCGATGGGTGTCGTGGATTTGGTTTGTAGAAGATAGATCCTGGCCCTACTTCCCTCCTTGCGCTTTGGACTATACCTTTGTATACTGCCAAAGCGGCGTTCGGGTCGTAGGGGCCTATTTACATTGGGATTTGCGGGTCGTAGGCGACCGGTGCAAAGCGGCGTCCGGGTCGTAGCGGCCTATTTAGAAGGGGATTTGCGGGTCGTAGGAGACGGCTGCAGGGTCGTAGGGGCTTATTTAGATTGGGATTTGCGCTGCAGGGTCGTAGCGTCAACCGTGAGGGTCGTAGCTGTGGCCGTTACAAGCAGGGGGACGGGGTGTAGGTGCAGGGGGCGAGGTTGTAGGAAGGTTGTAATTGCAGCTATCGAGTAGGCCATACATTTTGCGGCAGGTCTTGTACCGTGATGTGGTTTTGAGAAACAGTGTTTTTCGAGATGGTCGATGTTTATTACAGCCAGCATCTTTTGCATTTGAAAATTGTGAAACAATGTTCTCCCCTCCGACTTTTTTGGTGCTAAGTGCAGTGAAAAGGTTGTTCTTCTTCTATTGAAAGCTTGTGAAACCGCCTTGAGTTTCGAACGTCCATTGCAGCCGGAAGTTTTTGGTTTGAACCGGTGCACCATTTTTGCCAGGCACAGTGCTTCCAATTGGACCGACATTCATGGGTTGTGACCTTAGGGAGGCAGCCAGAACAGGTGTGGTGAAGTGGTTTAAGAAGCTGTGATTGATTGCCATCAACAGATGTTCAAGTAGCTGGCCCCCCAAGCGGTAGAAACTTGTGAAACAAAGTTGTATGGTTTTGCTTTTATCGGGCTCATTGGCAGCTGCCAAATGGTCGTTCATCGAAAGCATTTCTGCTCCCAAGCACAACCGGAATCTATTCTGCATTTGTTGCGGGGGATAGTCATGGAAGCTGCAGCGGCGAAGGCCAAGGCAGTGGCGAAGGCCAAGGCAGTGGCGAAGGCCAAGTCCAAATCCCAGGCAAGGCGCCACATTGTGGTGTTTTTTGGCCTTCGTTTTGGGGGGAGTGAAAATGTGCTTCAGGTAGGTCTTGCAGGACAGGGCCTCCACAGTATGCTCCAGGCCACTTTTCACCAAGTCCAACCGGCTGAGCATACTTGTCGCAAATGTCCAATTATTCATTGTTCCACTTTTAAAAGTTTGCAGCATCTTCCAACCTATGAAGCAAGCAACGCCTTCCCCTTCGGATGGTTGACATGCGTGCTCTCGGCGTTGCCAACTAGCCCTTGATCTAACCGTCCGAGGAACAGGCTACACCTACCCCCCCTGCGGGAGACTGCAATGAGGTTGGTGTTTTTTCATTATTTGTTTTGTGATTGTTGCTTTCAAGGAAACTGATTTCCAATGAATTTGCGACTCTTCACTTTGTTTTCGCTGACAGAAGGGCGACCGCCCGGACAACGACCTTCGTTGAGCCATGCAGCATTCAGACAAAAAAAAATGTGTTCTCGGAGGAGAAGCACACGAGGTCCCCTGGGTTTGTGCACAAGATCAAGTGAGATATGCATGTTGGCGCAGACTGTGGGAGAAGAAAGGATGACCAGTTTTTTCCAGGTCGTCCTCCTGCTCGCGAGTGAATAATTGTGCATTTAGACATGCCACTCCCATGCGGATTACCTGAAGACAAGGCAGCGTCCCAGTTGCCACCGGGGAACGACAGATGTTGCTAGCGTTCAAGCACTGTTGCTGGTATCCACAACAAGAAGCGACTTGTAGGTTGATGCGATAGCTCTAGAGAGTTGTCTCTGACCCTCCCGAAGGTATCGGATCTTTCTTTGTGTAAGTTTCACTTCAAGCTTTTTGGCGCTCTGAGAGTGATTCCGTGAGACAAGGTGAAACAAAACGCGCCCCTCTCAGCCCCTCATAGGTTCCCATGCGTCTATAGGGGCAGACTTACATCTCTACTGTGGGAACTCTTTGGTCCACCGCCAGTGGATCTGGACCCTGAGATTGAGCTGGAGAAGAAGGCTTCTCCGTTCTTCCTCCTTCATGGAAGGACAACGAGTATGTCTTGTGAGAGCAAGAACGTCCGCAATGGAAAGCTAGAGTCCAAAATTGAGGAAGAGGAGGGAACAGGAGACAGCCAGGCCTTGCACCTATTTTTACAATTGAAATTGAAGTGTTCGAGCATGTTGGCTGGAGCAAAGCAAGATGAAAGTTGCATTTAGGTGGAGTGTCTGCAATCGTGTGAGGAAGTGGTGAGAGTAAGAGCCGTCAAGTAGAAAAGAAAGCTGGATCTTCCTCAGATCATCAGTTGTTTGGATGGCCTTCTGTTTTTTTTTGCTGGCGGCTTGGGTTGATCCTGGGCGGAGCGCCCTTCAGTCAGCTGAGCAGTGGTGTACAGGACGCTATGGTCGTATCCACCGAGGTAAAATGTCATTTTGTGACAAAAACATGCAGAAAGACCGAAAGAAACAACACTCGTTTTTTTCTTTTTTTTTCCTGCATTGCCGGGCGAGCACGAGACATGGTCGGTCAACTACCAGAAACAACATTCAAAAGGGGTGGAAACATAAACCGTCCACAGAACGTACCAGGACTGCAGAAGAGGGCTCTGGTGATGTCAGAAAGACAACCCCTATGCCGGAGAGGATGCAACAGCATAAGGAGAAGATGGCTTTGGTGAAACCGAGGAAGCACCTATGCCAGAGCCAGTGTGCAAGTCACAAGAAAGTGGAGGATATATTATAGTGTTTTTGTTGATGGCCTTTAATTATGTACTTCGTACGAAATACTGTTTTGTGAGAAGTAATTGCGAGGGTAAACCCTCAAGCAATGGCTTCTCATAGGCAAAAGTGGTGAAACGTTGGTGAAACGTGAAACTGCACCCAACTCAGATTCCGCTCAGTTTATCTTGGCTTGCCGAAGCAAAGACAGCGTAGAAAGCGTAGGAAGCAGCCAAAGCGAGGCCCAGCCAGGCATTGGTTGCAACGCTATTCCAGGAGCGGCTCAAAGTGGTGGTAGCAGCAAAAGGCCCGGCACGAGGGCAGTCTCCCAAAAAAACGTAAAACTATGCGAAGCGGGCGGCGACGGAAAAGGGGGTGATGTAAGGAGGGAGTGGGGTGATTATTCAAAGAGGATGTGAATGGAGAACCAAAAAGTGTCGTGGTAAAGGAGAGAAAGTCAAGGAGTTGAGTGCGGAGAAGGAAACAGAGAGATATCATCAAGAGAATTTGTTTGGATGGCCTTCTGAGCTGTTGTATTATGCCTTATTCACACCTATTGAGAGCGTCGATGGCACTTTGCCAGTCAGGTTTTGTTTTGGTTGTTTGTTGGTGTTTGGGGCGGTTGTTTTTTTTTTTGGTTTTGTTAAGTGATGCCAATCCAATTACAGGACCACTGAGTCTAGAATGGCTTTGTACGAATTCGGAAACCTGCTACTGTCGTCTCGATGAGCGCAACAATCGGTCAAAAAAAGGTTGTCAGCTGCTTGATCATCTTCAGCTATCGTCTTACTGTGGTCAAGAGTTGGTGGTCGTCTTATTGTAGTCAGGAGTTGGTTGAACTGTGCGTACCTTCTGTAGAATCTTTCGCAACGCTTTCGGGAAAAGTGTTTGTGGGTTTTCTTTGGTTTCTGTTCGACTATCTGCGACTGCAACGCAAGTCTTCTACAGACAATCTTGCGCGTAAATGTAAATGTGCATGTACTTGCAAATGTCAAATGTCCATGTACATGCACATGTTTGCGAATATGAATATGTCTATGATAAAAATGTGTTTTGTGTATGTTCATGTGAATCTATATGTCTTTGTGTATGTATGTGTAAATGTATTTGTAAGCGTGTATGTTCATGAACATGTAAATGTAAATGTTGATGTAAATGCATCAGTATTTGTATTTGTTTTTGTTTTTCATGAATGGTTTTGTATGTATGTAATGTTTTTTCATCAAATGTAAACTTGGGTATGTTATGTTGAATGTACATGGTTTGATATGCTTGTAAATATACATATGTGTTTTTGTGTTACATTGCATTTTCTGTGCGTGATGAGGCGTCATGTTTTTTTTTGTGTTTCTTCCTTCCGTGCTTTGTTTTTGTGTGTTTTTCTTTCTGCAAGCCCCCACATTCTGTGAGTTTTTGTTTCGGATGTTTTCTATTTTCTGTGACTGTGACTGATCTTTCTGTGAAGTACATTGCCTCAACAGGAAAATTTCATTTTTTTTTAGTTCGGGAATTTCTCAGCAAAATTTGTTTGTTTGATTTTCTTGTATGAAATCTTTAAACACGACATTCCGAAATGATTGAGTGTCAACATGTTCATGTGATTTTCTTGCTGCATTTGGAATGAAAGTCTGGTTTTGATTGTGCTTTTCAATCGACGATTGAACATCATCGCAATTTGTGCATGCATACTGGTGGCATGATGACAGCAAAACAACATCATTAAACACAAAATTATCATGGTGACATATATTTATTCTATTGTCAAAAAATCTTCAAATACACAGCGTAATTGTTTTCCATATTGTATTGAATGTTGATTGCTGCACAGGTTTCCACTGAGCCGTGAAGTCTCACAGTGGCATGGCCACTGCTTCAACTTGATGAATTTTTTTCAGCGCCATGACTGCAGGACGTGTTCGTAGTTGTTCGCAACAGAAAAATCGTGAGAGGTATGGAACAAAAAAATATCGCAGTCAGGCAAGGAAACGGTTTGGCCAAAATTTCAAATGACAAGTGCAATGAGCGAACAAAATCGTACCAATTGTCAACATAGCGACGCATAAACAATTCATGTTGGTACCCATATGGCCACATCACCTCCCATCAAAACATGGCAAGCATCTAGAATCTAGAAAAACATACAAAACATACAAAATCTTCAAACTACCCTTTCCAGCACTCACTTTTAGACCTCGGTACTTTGATTTCACCTTGGTGCCGCCATGGCACGATGCGCATCCGGGCCGCCTTGAACCGGCACGGTCCTCCTGAACGGTACCACGAGGCAACCACAGGTTTTAAGGTTGCATCTTATCACGCAACTTTCACGCTCGAAGTAATTACTGGCACATCACCACATAAAATCCCATTTGGTACTCCAAAAACTGCGGAGCAATTGAAATTGTTGCATGGTTTTATTTTTTGTCGCGTTCATTTTCCTGTGTATTTGGGGATGATTCCATATATCAGATGCATGAGCACATATGTAAAATATTCCGTGTATATATACCGGTTTATTGGCATCGAATCGAGTTTTTGGACGCCAGGATGAAGCGGACTTATGGGACTCTGCTCCACGTGTTGAAGGTCCCTTGCCTTGATCCAGATTTTTCTGTTTGAAATTGCCATGGTGAAAAAATGGTGGTGATACTCAACAGATGCTTCAGAAATCCCAAGACCAACCACCGCTTGGATGGTGCTAAAATGCCGGTAATTTCTCATGGTAGATTTCAACTACCTGTCACGTGTCAACAGGTGCTCCCGTGTGGAGAATCTCGGGACTCAGTGAATGGGTCTCTCAACTTCGATTGGAGGCAACAAAAAATTAAAAATTTTGGAGTTCGTTTTTTTGTTGCATCATTGGAATTATGACTCTATGACGTACTATGACTCTTTTAGCAAAGTTAAAGATTAGATGTTTACCTTGAATTTGGTCCAGTTGGTGTGCTATCTTGAATATCCTTCGATCAGTCCAGGAGTTAGATGGTTTTCAGCAGCGTTTTAGAGCAGGGTCCTGCATCGAGCATTCCCACAGGCCGTGGCGAAGGAGATTGAGACTTGGGCAGCTGAGATGGGAGCGTCCAACCTCCAGGAGAAGTGGGAGGGATTTTCCCCTTTTGGGAAAGCCATGCAAGAACACCTGCTTTTTCAACATTTTAAAAGGATATCCAGATGTTTTTGTAGTCTTTTGTTTAATTGAAAAGGTGTACATTTTCAACGACATGTCCACGTTGGTGCTCGATTCTAGATGGTTTGTGTTTAGTGAGGTGCCAACCAGCTGCTGAAACAGGAGGTGGTTGAACATACCGAGGAACTGGTGGCGGCACTGGGAAACAAGTTGCGGCCCTTGGAAGCTCGGAGGCCATGGAAAAACACCAAAACCAATGGTTGGTTCATGGGAAAGTTAGGGCATATACCCCTATAACTTATAGCCCATACCATCTATGTATGGTATATTTTCCCACATTTACCATATCAATCAAGCAAATGTGGGCTAAAAATACCATACATGGATTGTATGGGTACGTACCAACTATTTTTTTTTCGGATTTTTAGTCCATGGAATGTGAATTTTCCCAAAACCAACTAGGGATATTGGGATATCGGGACATTTGCATGATCTTTTTGGGTAAACCTCGGGTGAAACGCCGCATTTATCACATGGCCACTGTGGGAATCCGCATCCCGCCGACCTGTAGCCAGGTTGCAGAGGGAGGGGCTCAAGTTGCTCGGGGAGGCCTGTCAAACTTTAGGACGACAATGGTAGAATAGGGGGAGCTAGGTTCTGACACGACGCGTTGTGGAACTGAATTTTCGTCAAAGGTTTTTGGCTTTGCATGAAAAAATTCCCAGGTTTTTCTTCCAAACATGTTGTCTTTTCTACCCGAAAGGCTTGCAGCATTTTTGCTGCATTTTTGGATGGACTCTGGTGGCCTTTCAGGTTCCCAAGCCTCCCGAGGCGGATGCAAGGGATCCAAGGAAGATCACGGCCAAGGCAGGCAATTGGCAATGGGTCCCGGGGTCCCAGGGTTTGATCAGATGCGACCCCACGAGCTCACAAGGCTGGCGAGAAAACGACCCGAAGTCCATGGAACAGAGGCCAGTCTGAAAGTGAAGCGAGATGGGAAGTCATGCCAGTGGAGTTTCTATCTGACTATATGGTATATCGGTGTGTTTCACAATTAATCACACCTCAATTTTTGTGGAAATCGTGAAAATTTCTTGGACCCTGAATTTTGAAGGGGGCGCCTCCAACAGAACTTCGTTGCAGCAGGCACAGCAAGCACTGCAAGCGTTGCGAGTGTTGCAGGTCACGAAGCAGGCTACGAGGCAAGGTGCTGCTATTGTGTGTTCTGTAGAAGTCTCAAGTGCCGGCGCTGGAAGAATCTCAAATGACATCATCCCCGCGAAGCTGGGACATATTATCCATCTACTGCTTTCCTTCTAGTGGCTCTTCCAATCACACTGTGTCTTTGGGTCCGCAGTGTTTATAGGGCTCAAGGTGGCCAATGTGTAAAAACCGTGCCAGTGCTATGCCTGGCGTGGACCGTCGGAAGGACTTTGTGATGTGAAGGGAGTAGGGTTCAAACTCGGGAGGTTTGAGGAGTCAATCACCTCATCTCACGGGAAAATTTCCCCGGTGTTCCTGGACCTGCCAGGACGGCCAGCCGTTGAATGAGTCGTGTGGGGATAGTGCTGCAGATGGACTCATGACATCTGACACTTGGCGATGTTGACCATTTCAACTTCAATATAACCACCCTGTTTGTTGAATTAGTTGGGAAAAGTGATATAAAGTGACAAATTGACAGTAGAATAGAAGCCCCCAACTACAAGGGCAGGACTTGTTTATCACTCCAGGGCTGCCAGGGTTGCCAGCTCTCTACACCAAGGCGACCAAAGCCGCCCACTACGTGAGCTGTGCCACAGGGCTTCAGTTGCTTGGCTCGCTTGAATGATGGATCTATTCCTTACTGGCTTCTAAACAGAGCTATTGCAGCTATTGCCGGAGAAAAAGTCTCCTTACTCCCTTGTAGACCTTTGTAGCATGGAGGAGTATTTGTGAAGTGTTTTTCTTTGCATGTCTTTAAGATGTCAGATTGATTTATGAGATTTGCAGCCTCATTGATACTCTGGATCCCATTCTGTGAACATAGAGATACACGGTCACCGCAGTGATTCCCATTTGATCATCAGGAACATTCCTCTGAATTCCACGGCAAGTGCCGGCTTGGGGCCTCGGTTCTTGCCGAGTATGATCACAGAAGAAATGGAAAATTTATGGTAAATCCTTAATTGCATCCATTCACTGCGGAAATGGGATCACATTTGGTAGCTTCACATCCCACGTTGGTGTGTTCTTCAGGGTGGCCCTTTTACCGTGCAACCAAAGTTTTGGCCAGGTAGCAGAACGAGCACTTCAGACTCGCCACTCGGTGTGATTTTTGAACTGATTTTTGCCTTACGAATCATTCCATGTTATTTCGCAATTGCCTATCTTGCCGATTTCTCAATGGGCCAACGGGGATTGGTTTCCAATCATACCAGATAGCCAGTGCTGAGGAACAAAGCTTTGGTCTCTCCTTGCAGCAGTTCCAACCCGGATGCTCTCGAAGAGCTTGTAGCTTGTTGAAGAATAAGAAACTGCCCAGTGACATTGGTGACATCCTGGGCTATGAAAGCTATAGGTTATGCCCATAGTTATATCTAATCTTATTTATGCATCCCATTCACCAGCCTGATCTTATTCATCCACTTCATTTTTGAATCTTTCAATCATCAAAGTACACAGCTTCCCAAAAAAATGGTGATCCGTTGGGTTTGCGTTTGCCAACCAGGAAGATTTAGAGGCTTCGGTGGAAGCCGTGAGCCAAGAAGTACAACAATGGAGGCATAGAGAGCTTTGCTTTCAATGTCAAAGTTGTCACAAAGTTGTCAACTGCAAGGAGTGGTTTCAAAGCTGTTATTTTTTGCAAAGCGCCAAAGCGCTCAAAACGGTTGTTTTCGTATCTTGAGGTTTTGATTGGAGTTAGTCGGTCGAATTTTAAGTGGGGTTTTGTTTTTTTTTGGCGAGGCCAAATAGCTTCGAAATGCAGCGGACCTTACAACAAGCCGGACGTAATCAAGGTGCAGATTTGTGTGGTGACAAAGTGCAGTATTGGGGGAAAGGTCAGGAAAAACATGAGAATTGAAATGATAACAACATGTCACAATGTGAAGTTGTTAACTTAGCAAAGCATATATATGTATATATATACATATACATATGCAGAGGTAAAGATGGGTAAACTGCAAAATGATGAACCACAAAAAACGCTTTGGAATCGTACCACAAGAAACAGGTACACGGCTTGGGAGACATGAAAATGCTTCAAAGATCTGTGAGTTTCCATCCCAAGACATTGATGATTTTACATTCCAGGTCCAAAGTGTGAGAAAGTCATCTTAGCCCCAAGTTCTCGGTTTTTTGTTCCCAAGGATACTGTTAAGATAAGAGCTCCCCAGGTGCCGTGAACCTCATGAAGTCCGTCGAAACTGGAAGCTTTGTTGCTGTGAAGGCGAGCGAAACACAAAACACGGGTAGTGGACAAGGGTTTTGACCAGTCTTGATCATGATTAATGAGTTAATTCTAAGACTTGCCAACTCTGATATTACATGTATGTGTATATATGATATATTATAGTTATACCAAAAAGCTACACCTACCAGAGAAACCATGGATTCCCAAAGATCTGCAAATCTTGCGTTTTCAAACATCGCCCTTCACATCGACCTCTCAATGGGAAACAATTGGCTATCGGAGGCTATGCCGCAGTCGTGGACCACCAGAGGCGAATCGGGTTGGCTGGGTGGTGCCTGGGGGCTTTGAACTGAGAATGTGGGCTGCCACCACAATATCACCACGAAGTGACCTTTTTTGGAGGTCACTTCTGTATGATGATGATGATGATGATGATGATGATGATGATGATGATGATGATGATGATGACTGGCCTTGATGATCATTTTTAATCTTAAACTTTTTAACATTGGAATTTAGTGCTGTAGCGGCTGCGACAAATTTTCCTTCCCGCTCAGGTCATAGAGATCATCGGAAGGCTTATCCACGAGATACAGAGAATCCGTGGATGGATTTGGGTATTGTGAGATACTTAAGTAAGATGCTTGGCTCAAGCATGGGACTTTTGGAACTTTTGGAGCGACAAAGGGAGGGAAAACAGAATCTGATGACATGGGTGGAACTCAGCGTTAGTACCGACCACCATGCATATTAATATAGTCATGCTGCGTATGTTCACCATTGATGCCACAGTGTGTACACGTGATGCTTATCCTCCAAAAATGCAACTTCACCCAGGAGAGCTGTGCCTTTCATTTGTGAACCTATGGGCATCTTCATGGACAGTGTGGCGCTGAGTGATCCTGTCTGGGAAGGTGTGAGAAAATGGAAATTTCGAATAATCCCTTTGACGGTTGGAGTGCGACTAAGGTAGCTGGACGTACTGTGTGTCTGCACTGGCCACTGAAGGTCGGGGAAGCTGCAGTTTTTCATCACCTTTTGAGGATGAGAATTTTACACCCGAAATCTTGTGGTCAACAGATCCAGAGAATTTTTGTTTTGCAGGTGACCTGTTTTGCTTTGTCTCCAAAGGGTTAGACCCTGGGCCAGAGCGAGAGCAGGTGCGGGTCAGAAGTCCAACTCCAAAAGAAAAGCAACAAGTAACAAAAAAAACCAATGAGAATAAAATGATATACTGTATGTATACTCTTCCTTTAACAAAACATAGAAGTGGACAATTGAACAATTAATCGGTAAGCAAGAAAAGCAACTCATCCTGGTGTATCTTCTTCATGACCAGGAGCTTCAACCATTCATGGTGCAGCAGCTCGGTGGAATTTCCGGTATGAGATCCAAGTTGCAGAGCTCCCGCAGCCTCGTTGGTCGTAGATACATCAGATGATCTTGAACACACTTTCATGGCTTCCAATAGAGCATGGTGCTACCTCTTTTTTGGAGCCAGACTATGTTGTTTGTATAGACATCTCACCTTTTTTGGAAATTTCATCTAGTGTGGAAGCTTTCCATAGAGGTTCTTGAAACTCTTTTCAGTACTTTGCTATTGGCTCCCATAGTTGAGTCATGTTGAGTCTGAGTGTGTTGTTTCTTCTCCGTAACAGGCCCCGTTGACTTTTGAATGGTTGGATTTTTTTGAGGATCTTTTCGGCCATGCGGTGGCTTCACGACCGATACATTGCGCACTGCGACATCTCCATGGAAAATATCCTCGTAACGAAGGAATTAGATGGACGGTTCCAGGCTGCGTCGTTGATTGAAGAGTTTTCGGAACCATGAGAAAAAGAGACGGTGCCGCACCATGATCCTTCATGATTTCGTGATTTTTGAGGAATTTCTGAATATTTTCTCATGAGTAAATCAGAAGTTGGGTGTGCTCAAGACACCTTGGGATTGATCTACACAAGTAAAGACACAAGCTTAAAGATTCCTTTGCCTCTCAGGATTTGATATCTGATATCAGCCTGCAACATCAAGCAACTAGTGACACCAGACACGCTCACATTTGGGCTTGGACCCAATCATGCAAGGGAAACTTTACGCAAATTTGGCAAAGATACATAACCCCTCTTGTGATGCCAGGTGAAGTTGATTGATTTCAGCATGGCAGTACTTGGGCAGAAGGTCACTTGTGGCCATCGTGGGAAGCCTTCCTACCAGGCGCAAAGTCAGTTGCTCCGCGGTGTTTACACTCTTGAGGTAAGACTGTACGACAGGAATCGTGTGAGCCGATATTTGTTGAGAAAGGTTGGAGGTTGCTGAAAAGTCGATGAAGTCGTGAAATGTCAAACTGCTGAGAGATTGTACAATTGACGAATAAATTCAAAATACCATGACTGGCATCTGTCTCTCAAACTGCTACATGGTGCGGATTCATCGGGTTTTGAGGATTTAAACAATTTCAAGCTACAAATCGATTGACCAATTGACAAAACCAAAAACACGGACATTTTGCCGTTTTTTTTGCCCTCCGGGTCCAGTGAAAGTCTCATGAAAATCGGTGTAAAGACATGATGTCCGTTGATTATACGAAGGTGACTCCCGGATGCGACTCCGAATCGCAGGCTCCGGAGATGGCGCTCTCAGCGTTCTATGACTCCTTTGCTTTAGACTGTTTCGCATTGGGGGTAGTTTCTCGCCTCGGTGGAATCGGGAAGTTTGGTGTGGGACATTTTTTTCGGATCTGTCAGTTGTAAGTTGAGGTTGTAAGTTGGCTTCCGGCTTCTGAGTTTTTTCCATTCAACTGTCAGGTTTTTTTTGGCATGATATGAGAAGGCTTCAACACTATCACTAATTTTGTGGGTCATTGGGTGTTTTGGCGTTGAAAAACTACACCCTTCGGTGCTTCCGAGGTTTTATTTAGCTGCGCTGCTCGGATTTACCCATGGTTATCGACAGTACAGGGACGATGCAAGTGCTTTGAACCTCGGTGATGTCGGATGAGATGTTGAGTAAAAAACCCATGTATACAAAATCTTAAAAAGCCAATACAGCGAAGCACATGTACGAAAAAGGACAATTTTGAAGGATAGACAGGATAGAGGATACAGAGAAGCTGGACTGGAAAAAAAGGGTTGGAAACACGACCTTTCCGAAGCTCAACAGACTTCTCTTCACAACAAGGCGTTCCAACCAAGGTTATACCAACCAAGGTAGACATCCCCAGGGGTTGTAGATCAAAATTGCTACCTAAGGACTATGTGGTAGAACACGGGCATAGGAAGTTCTGGAGGACACGACCCTTGTCTGAATCTGGAGCATTAAATGGGAAACAGATTCTGCGTCAGATCCTGTGTCACCAGGGGAGCTAAGCAGCTTTCCAGAAGCTTTTTGGCCACTGATGTGCTTGTGAAAGGCAAGATCAAGAAGACTCCACCAGTACTGAGCCTCAACGATGTGTTCAGTGAGGCAGCTGATTCGGCCGTTGTAAGGTTGACCGAACCGTGCTTTTGCATCTTTCTTTTTATGGTGTTGCCACTTGTCCAAAAAGACACATACATACAGAATGCACTACCGAAAGCGAACATGGAACTAACTTTCTTTGTTTCCCCCTCGTGTCAACATGAGATGGGAAGCCAGGAGTTAAAGAAAATCCTCGAAGGCCTCTTGGCCCTGAATACTTCAGAGACTTGGCTGAAGCTACATGATGGTTGCTGTCCACCTGTATTGCCAGTTCATGCCAGCGATTCGGCATTTTCGTCTATATAGATCTTTTAGATGCAAGAGCCACCTCTTCTTGCGACTGCATGCCCTACGCGATTCAAGGATCGGCTGTCTTTAGAAGAAGTTTTTTCCTACGGCTGGTTCAGTGGTGATGGTGTGCC
Organism: Breviolum minutum Mf 1.05b.01; assembly: GCA_000507305.1. NCBI lineage: Eukaryota > Dinophyceae > Suessiales > Symbiodiniaceae > Breviolum > Breviolum minutum. The sequence goes on from DF242585.1 coordinate 29,205, forward strand.
GGCCCTTTGTTTGTTTTTGTTGCAACGCAACCATGTTGACACTGGGGTTGCAACGGAGCAGATAATTTCCAAGTTCTTGGAACACTTGCAACACTTGAAACATAGCCTACATAGCCGACGCTTGGAGGTACTGTGACTAAGACCTCTTTCGGCTCTTGATTTCTTGGCCTCCGGAGGTGCGACAATTCAGGCAAATTTCCTGGATGAAATTTGCCCCCACTAAAAGTGCCACTGCAACAGATGTGTTTGTTTGCAAGTTTCAAGAATGTGATCTTCTGCGGAACTCCTGCACATGGAACTGATCTGTTCAGTGGGTGAGGTTATGCGAAGTCACTTTGAACACAGTCATGATTTGTACAAAAAGCAGCACAACGCCACGATGTGATTTCCTGTTCACATGAGGGTTCTGTGGGGTGTAAGAAGGTAGAACCATGTTCATATACACATGAAAGGGCGTACCTACAGCTTTGCAATTGGACATTCGATTTTTGCTTCGGCTTGCAGGTTCTGCGGGGAAGCACCGGAAGTCAGCACACTTTGAATTTCTCTGTTTTCATCATTATTTTTAAGTCAACGGAAGTGTCCGCTTACCTCACAGAAAGCCGCCCAGTTGTTGTGAATTTATGTGCCAACCAAGATTACAATTAGAAGAGGTGGGAGGTCTTCTCCCCGGTCAACTGGACGTAGTGCAGTTCTTCATCTTTTGCATTTTGTGTAGTTATTTGAGGCGTTCTACAGCCATGTTAGTTGACTAAACCCAACAAAAAGTCGAGAAGCCAAATCAGTGGAAGCGCCACACACTGTCATTGGTACTTCAAGAAGTGTCGACGTTTCAATGTGGGCACAGGCGGGCACAGGGCATCTGCATCTCCACATCTGCTCTCTGTCAGCCCAAAATATCTGGAAATATTGATGGATAAAATATGATAAAATGCACTTAAACCTTGAAGATGCGTTTCGGAATGGAAACGAGGGTATATAACTTTTATTTCCATGTGAGTTCAGAGGATATGTTTCCATGCAGATGTCATCACTGAAAAATACATCTGCGGTATCCAACGCTGGGCGCTTTCTGTGTCTCTAGCGATGATTTCGCTTTGTGACATTTGACAGACAAACATTGGTTCCCGACGCTTTCATGCGAAGCGAGACGCAGGGCTGGCTTTGCAGCCACCCTTCTTGGCTTGCACAGATTTCAAAGTTTGACAAAGCGGTTGTCAACGTGAAAATTCATCCATCCAATATGGTGATCTCAGTGAACTGGTCCATGTTGGTCCCAGTTTCGAGCATTTTACAGAATTGTTGCTGTTGGATCTAAGATTGGTGATTTCGTGACTGTTCCAACGGCGATGCTGGCTCAGTTTTTGATAGCCACTTTCGATCATCGCCCGTAACAGTAGTTGCGAGCCAGGCTTGAAAGAGGGTGTGTGCCAGGACGTCAAAGTGCGTAGTTTCGCGAAAATATATTTAATTTATAATATCTGCATGCTGTTTGAAATGAAGGTGCTAACAGACCAGGTCTCTGACAGGGCATTCGTATGCATTCGTCAGTTCCGGGCCAGAACACGTCCATGAACTGACCAATGCTGACCCACGGATGAACGGGTCGACTGACTCAAGACTGAGACTTTTGTGTCCTGCAGAGCCCGTGGTGTTGGACTTCAGCCATGCGTGTTTTGACGGCCTCAGCCGTGCCTCAACGGAGTCGTGTTCTCCAAAGCTCAAAGGTTTGAAATGGTGCGTGCCGTCCGTCCATGAGAATTGTGAGTTATGAGAGACCACTGTTTTGAGGTTGGCTACGTGGCTGTTTAACTTATGTTGTGCTAGTAAAAGATTGTGAGAAGCTGCCACTTACTTCTGACCACAGCCTTGTTGAGCTGCTCTTTTCGGGCTCTTTGTTTTTGTTATTTCATTTGGCTATTTATATTGTTTGGCCATATCAAGAAACTGTCAGTACCAAACATTTGTCTGAATACCAGCACCTAGGTGACATGTTGTTTTTAAAGGATGGTTCCATGAAAGATGAGTTTCTAAACGACCTTTGCAGGTTGAATTTTTTTTCACTCAAAAAAACAGCGCGGTGCAAGCACGGCAGCAACCAATCTGGAGCCTCTGGAGAACTGACTTAAGGGGGAATTTCCAGGTTCGAAATTTGATGGCGGTGTGTTCTTTTTGGGTGCCAAATGTTTCAAATGTTGTTTCCTTCCCCTGGTAGATCTACCCCGCCTTGGTACGTGGGAATCTTTCTTGGTAGCTGGGAATCTGCCTTTAGCGGCAATGTCCAAAAAGGGTCAAACCCGCCCGCAAACTGCGGATGGACAGTATGGTCAGTTCGGAACTGGTGCCGGCGTCGGGTGAACTGCTCCTGCTCGACACGAGTGCGACACGGCCGAAATTTTTGAAAAGTAGCTGAAGGAGAGTCGTGAAATCCTTATGGGTCGCCAGAAAATTCACTATATGATGAGGGACAAGAAACCTGTGAAATTTGATTAAAGTGATAGATCAATCTGAAGCTGGGTTAAACCATCGAAGTGGAGCTGGCCCATAACAGATCAGACTTGCAAGTACCAAGACCAGACTGCAGAAGAGCGGAAGAAAAAATAGTGAAGTTTCTCCCTTTGCAGGGCAAAGGTGAGAAAATTTGATTGCCAAGTACTTCAAGGCCATTTCGATGGCCAAAGTAAAGGTCTTTTGGATCATCCAATGTGAAGGCATGGCAGCCACATCCACAGCCATTGGCCAAAAAAAACGAGGTCAAGCAGAGAAGAGCTGTTGCACAGGCACATTCTTCCGGAAGTTGATGGGACTTAGAGGTGACTGAAATGCTAAATGGCTTGAGAGACTTTCCAGAAGAGTCACCAGGACTTAGGAGCATTTTTCTCTGACAAAAAGCAAAAAAAACGGGAAGGGCTTAACAGCATTGGTGTGCGAGACTTGATTGCATTTGTTCCGCATAGTCTCAAGTAGGAGTAAATCATAAGGATCATAATTTGTATTACTGTAGATCATTTGTGAAGGATTCTCTCCATCGACGAATCCACGGCCCAAGCCATACGGGTCGAAGGGAGACACGATAGGCGCTCAATGATGGTCACCACCAATTAGCTTAGCTGGGAGGAAAATCCAACTTGAGATCACTGTAGAATCTTTTTCCTTTAGATCGTCTCTTTTTTCCGTGAATGTGAAACGAACAGAGTTGGAGATATCTAAGGTTGCTTCTTTGGTTGTTGTTGTTGTTGTTGTGGTTGTTGTTGTAATTAATGTAATGTTGATGGCAATCGTTGAACACTTAAGAAGCAAAATGAAATGACTTTAGAGAAGAGAGCAGATGCTATTTTCCATTTGCCAACCTCCTTTGGGAAGCCTCCCATTGACAATTTCAACATTTGCCAAAGATTTTTGGCAAGCAAAAAATAGGGAAAGAATTGATCCGGAAGGGAACAACTTGAAATATGTGAATTTGTGGTAGGATTTTTCCCTATTTATTTTCCAAATGGGTGATGATCTGCTGGGTTTTTCTATCAGAAGACAACTTTTTTTCCATTTGGAAAAAACCCCATCGCCAGGATCCATGGCTTCATTCAGATCCATGGAGTGAAGGTGGGAGTCATTTTTGGTGATACAAAGATCATGATATTGACAAAAGCAATATCAGGGTTTTTACTAATTATGAAAAAACATGAGCAAATCCACATATATATATATAATATATATATCTATATTTGTTTGGATTTTTGACTGCAAAGATGCTAATGATTCTTAAGTGAGATGTGTATAACTCATCAGCCGCGGGTCACAAGCCCAACAACGATTTTGCTCAGACTAGGTGAGTTTCCGGACACACTAGTTCAAATTAGTCAACCAACAAGAAAACAAAGTGGTAAATGAATCACAAAACTAAGGCGTACCAGTGCCAGTTGTGATTGATGAACAAGTGGTCTGCATTTCTTGGGTACGAGTGGCAGCTGGTTTCCTTTCGGGTCGTTGTCCATGTGCTTAAAAAAAAGCGTGACTTGGAAAACCTACGGTTATTTGTTCTTTTGCAGGTTCATCGCAAGGACAAGACAGTTTGCGATACCCTCCTCAAAACTAGCAAAGCCCCTAACGGGGTTTTTGAGACCCGGGAGTTTCAATGTCGTGTCGTTTCCCCAGTTTTTGAAACTGCCCAACATCTCTGCGAATGGTGGCTTTTTCCTTTCACAAACCGCTTGGAGGTGCTACAAGTCGTCCATCCCAGGTGCTTTGACGTGTTTTTTTTGGTAAAGAATGCATGGTACATGAGACATGATGTGACACGTGATGAATGATGAATGATGAATGATGAATGATGAATGATGAATGATGAATGATGGATGATGGATGATGGATGATGGATGATGGATGATGGATGATGGATGATGGATGATGGATGATGGATGATGGATGATGGATGATGGATGATGGATGATGGATGATGGATGATGGATGATGGNAATGATGAATGAAGAATGAAGAATTATGAATGATGAATGATGAATGATGAATGATGAATGATGCATGATGATGATGATGATGATGATGATGATGATGATGATGATGATGATGATGAATGATGGAATGAGGAATGATGGAATGAAGAATGATGGAGGATGAATGATGGAGGATGAGGAATGATGAAATGATGAACGATGAGTTCCTTCGACCTGCTGACCCTAACAACGACACAGGAGTTGGAAAAGCCACCGAAGAAGGAGTGGAACAGGCCGAGCCCGAGCCGTCCTGGATTCTTGGAGGCGCGGCTGGTGGTTAAGCAAGGCGCCGGAATTTCGTTGGAGATCCCAGTGGAAGCGCCATGAGCTGGTTGGATTTGAGAGATTGCAAGTTCTGAAGTCTAATTGATAGTGGTATCACTAGCCTCAGTTGGGTATTTGAAAAGCGATGATGGGAAGCAACCAGTTGATTCCTTTTGGCACATGATAGCTGGAAGAGAAGATTTCTCAAAAAGGAATCAAACTCCTGACGAACTATTGATGTGAATATATCCTGAGAATAAAGAGTCGTCATGAGAATAAAGAGTCGCCATCATCATCATCATCATCATCATCATCATCATCATCATCATCATCATCATCATCATCATCATCATCTCTACATTTAAGTTTAATTGTGTAGGATCAGCAAACCAGTTCTACCATGGCCCCCCCGAGGAAATGATCACATTGACGCAGCATTAGGAGTTTCCATCTGTTCGCGCTGAGGCTCTTGTGGTGCGCAGGAGAAGGCTATCGAGTCCAAGAGATCGAGGATCTTCGCAATTTTTTCTTCGATGGATCCGATGGTTTGAAGTTGCTCCCATGACCTTGCGGGTTTATTTTTGCAGAATTGTTTGAGATAATAATAGCTTCTGATTGGGTTTTCACATTTGTAGGATGCTGTGACTCGAAAAGTCTATGCAAGTTGACCAATTTCAGGAGTTCCCTGGGCAGCCGGAACTGCGGGTGGGTGACATCATCCGCAGCATAGGCGCTGATATTGGGTGATCCAATCATCTCCTGTCATTGTCTCATATTTTGGGTGATCTTCATCAATCAATTTATCTTTGATGGTTTTGGTAAACTTGAACTTCAAAGTTCGGTTTCTAATTGTGGAGACTTCCCAAGTGTTAGGTGGTTGGTCCTTGATCGATGCCGGAAGTGTGGAAGAAGCCGCTGCTCGGCATGGAAAAGGTGGAACTTTGGAGGTTTTTAACATCGACTGGCACGTGGCAAATAGCTTGGGTCTCTTTCAGGGAGTGCGGGGAAGCTTCAACCCCAACAAATTCACATACAAATCCCATGGAAAACGTCCGGAGAAAATCACCGGTGCCCCGCGGGTGTTTGGGGAGCCGTAAAACCAAACCCCCCGAGGAACGTCGCTTTGCGGCGGCCTTCCGCGATGCTGCCCACCTGGAGGCGGCGGCTATGCACGTTGAGGGTGACGGCGGTGGGCACGATTTGGTGAACCCGGTGGACATGGGAAATATCCCGGTTGGTTTTTGTTGTTGTAACCATTTGAAATCCGATGTGTCCATCAGCAATATGTAAGAATGTCAGTATTGGTGTGAGTCTTGAGCTTTTTGATGAATTGCAGGGATTTTGGTAGAACACGAGTTAAACTTCTTCTTTCCACCCCTCGCGGTTCTTTTCGGATCCATCCAAGATACACAACCTTTTCGCCCAGATCGAACGACCTTGCTTCACTGTGTCACTGAAGGCCAGGGTTAAACAGAGAGATATCTTGTTGGGGTCATTATGCAGTGAATCTTGGATCCAACAAAAAACACTGATTCCACTTTTCATCATCTAAGCCACGTCAGCCGGCGAAAATGGAGGTCAAAGCGCAGGGTGCTGGGCTTTCTTTGGCTACTTGGCACAAATTTTGTTGGGCTGGCGGGAGAAACTTCATTTACACCTTTGAATCTTAGTAGGAAGATATGGCCGAGGGCCCATGACATTTCATGAAAATCTCATTTTTCTGAGTGGTATGTTTTCTTTTTTTGGTGGAATTTTTGGCATATTGAGGGATGAACATGATAAACGCTGCTGCAAAAACCACATTCCCCATCCAAATCAGAGACATTTGCCGCCTGTCATGAGGTTTGGCACCCCCCTGAAGGCTATCTCGTGGAGGCTTGGCATATTGCGGACTTTACTTCGGGTTTTTGTCATGAAATTGGAGGTTTACCCCCAAATGTGTATAGAATTGAATGCATTTATCTTGATTTCCGATTCACAAAGTAAAATGGATTCTAGGATCCTTCATTTTGAGACAAAATGACACATATTTTGTTGAACGGTACCGCTTCAATTCCAACGTAATGTATTTTTTCCTATGAAACACCACTACTTAAAAGTTGTGTGGCAGGAAATTTCTCAAGTTCTTTTGGATTTCTGATCCATCACTTGTGACTTTCAAAAAACCATCCCATTTTGAAGCCGGACCAGGCAGTGGAATCATCTCCAGGACAAGTAGGGCTGAGGCGGGTGACCCTTTGACCTCACCAGTTGGCTTGATGTTTGGAAGCCCCCCAGTCTCGGTCTAGATGGATGCCTGAAACAGGTACAGCCGTCTGTTTTTTTTTTGAAAAGAGTGTATGTACTTACGTGCTCTTGATTTGTGATTTGTGATTTGTTGTTTTCAAGCATTTTTGGAAATATGCTTGGGGAGATGATCCAATTTGATAGGCATATTTTTCAACTTTCTGAAACCAGCTAGCAGCTACAGGCGTGTTGTTTCGCTAAAAAAAACGCAGGAGGGATCAGTTTTGTTGCGAAGGGTTCCGCTGATCAACACAGCCCACACCAACCTTCAGCATTGCCTGTGTTCCGGTCAGGGCAGGAGATGTGTGGGGGTAGCTCAGCCTGTTGTGGATTCTCACGGGATCATGACCTCCTCCAAATACTGTATGTACTCCATGGATAATTTCTATTCAATGTGAAACTTCTGCCCCCATTCATCTAAAAATCCATTGGGTCGTTTAGGGAGGGTACCCTAGCAGTTCTTTCTGAAATATTTCCCATATTGCCAGATGCATCTCAGATACAATATCCTACACAACATGTACATATTATAACATATACAGCATACATACATATAATACATATCATATACATGTAATACATAAAGGACATAACTATAGTGTCCTATCATTGATATATACCATGGTTTTTCCAGTACTCTCTGACTTTCCTGGGTTTTTTCCATCCAATTCACCGGGGAAAACAAAAAAAATCCACCTCCAAGGCTTCGGCGTGTTGGACCTTCAGCATTGGGCCGGGGGACCTCTGAAGGGATGTGAAGGGGAGTATCCTGCAGGGAAGTAACATATTTGTTGGAACTACACAAAAAAAAGAGTCACCACCAGGATTATTTCATCATTTTTTTTAAATTTCTAGTAGGGAATCTTTGTAAATTGTCGTTTGTGAACTGGCATGCTGGGTGGGGGGTAGACCGAACATATCCTCTTTAAAGGTAGCTGGGACCCGGTGAGTTTTTCCTCTACAAATAGGTAGGATATGTTATAGTTTATAGGAGGGTATTCCTGGAAAATTTGTCACCCACTTTAATTTTTTTCATGCTCCAAGAGATGGTCCGTAGCCTTCTTTCCATGTTTCTAAAGTTTTTGGGTCACTGATCAAAAAGCGTCAGAATTCTTTACTTGGTCGTTGGAAAGGGGATCCGGGATATGCCCGGCGGATCTGAAGATTAGGAAACCAAATTCCATGTGTGGGTTTTGTTCTAATAAAGGCCAAACGTGCTCGTGAAATCTTGTGGTCAAGTCTATTTTGCAACATCCCCCTATATCTACCATGTATAATATGATTATGTACTGTAACTATCTGTATATACACATGTTCTATATTTCTATCATGTTTTTTTTGAAGTTATTTAAACCTCTAGATTCGATGTTGCAATTTTCCCCAAGATTTTTGTGTTGGTGTTGTTCCCCAAATCCTTGCATTGAGGTGGTCACACAAGCCAAAGTGCTGCCGATAGTGCTTTAGCCAATGTATTGCAGGTGAGATGTGAAGATTTTTGTTGGGAAGGTCCTATGAACAATTTGGGAGGGTTCAATCTTTTTCCAAACAAAACATGGAAGCAGCATAACATATGATATACAGCTGTAAATATATGTGTAGTTACATATATTTATGAGATGCATAATCATTTGTTGTGTATACATATATTCCACATCTACATGTATGAACATCATAATACAAATGTCAGTGTGTCATTCATATACTTTTGATATACATGTGAAATATGTTTTTCTAGACAAGTTTTTTAGCGCAATCGCAGGATGGAGCCATGGCACGAGTGTTCAGGCACAGATCAAGTGGTGGAATTGTGTGATCGCATTGAGCAGGAGTATATGGGCACCCTCCACTTATCTAATATATCAAAGGAACATCCGTATCTTAAAGTCATTGTTCCTTTTTGTTTCACTGATAAAATACCATCGAGCCTTTCTCCCCGTAATCAGAGGTTTCAGTGGAAAATGAGCTCCTTGCAAAGGAAGCTTCCTCGATTTTGAGGGGTCCCATTTTCCACTTCTGTGCTTGTTGGAGGAACAAACCCATGGAACATCCGATTTTTCAATCGTTTTCTTTTTGAAAAAAAGGTGGATTTTCCATTCCGTCTTGGATTTGCAGAAGGTTGATATGTCTTAATGTCAATGGTTTTGGTAAAGGTGAAACCAATGGACAATAAGTGTCCCATTTGAGGCACACCCCAATTCAAAAGCATCAGCGGACTTGGCCGTTCTGGCCCTGGCTTTTTACAAGTCATTCTTTCGTCTAGAGTTCCAGTGGATCAAAATTTGTTTTCATGAAGCTCTTGATTCTTTGAAAGAAGAACAATCTAAACGAAGGCAATAGTCAATAGTCATTCTCACGGCCTGCTTCTAGAAGATTTCTGTTCGAGTTGTGGACATTCGAAGTCCAGTCACTTGCAGCATATTGTTGACTTGACCATAGCCTTTTTTCTGCTCCTGGATGCGTGAAACAAAATTTGTAATCTTATCAGAGATCTCTCCACTTGGCCTGCTTGGAAGTCGATGATTTCATGCTTTCTCACCCATACTGTCTTTGGATTTGGGCACAACATGACATTCGAAGCCACCTCACAATGAAATACGGACTCTAATCACCCAACACAGTGGATGGGGCAACAGAAAAAGCTTTGGACAAATGGTGCGTTGTCTACTTGGATCATGTGCATTGCATGTGTTGAGTGGCCTTGACCTTTGGAAATGCAATGCTGGCAGCATATTCGGCCTTGTTGCAACGATGGCCACTGCCCACAAAAGGTGTTAGTGCAACTTGGCTTTGATGGTGAAACTTCAGCTCAAAAAGAGGGCAAACAGGGGGAATTTCTGGAGAAATTCGCAAAGATTACTGTAAGTTCAGCATTTGAAATTTTCTTTCCTGGAAAGCTATCCACCAACCTTGTAAAAAGACCCCCCCCCAAATACAGCCATCAACTTTAAGCGCATTTTTTTTGAGAAAATCTTATCCAATTGAGACGTGAGACTTTGGGTCAAAAAATAGGACAAGCAATGAAGTAAGGCCGGTGTGCTTTTCAGCCTTGGGGATTTCTTAGCGCAGAGCTTGGAGGTGGGGACTTTTCATGGTCTTTCAACCTTTAATCTATCTCAATCTTCTATATTACTAAACGTGCAAAATTAATTTGCAATTTTGCCATTGCACTTACTCATCTATGAAATCAGCAAATGTCTGTGAGAACTTGAAGCAGTTGATCTGCCGTGTTTTGCAAAGGAAGTGAGCCTTCTTTGCGGAACGTCGGGGAAGTGCTATAAATGTAAATGCAAATATAAACACATATCTATACATATGTATATATATATATATACATTTTAATATACATACCCCATATCGTTGTCGTTCGCCACTGGCCAATTGGGGGGTGGTGTTGGCATGATAACGTTCCTTGAACATGCACACATCCTTGATGCTACGCTATTCGTCCAAATACAAAAACAAGTTTTCGCAGCTGTAGCATTACACAGAAAGCCTGGTATAATGTCTGTGTTCAATGCTTTGCAGTTGTACAGAAATGACTGTAGCAACGAACATTAAAGATCGAACAAAATTGAGGTTGTCAGCAATCAATGGGTATCTCTTGCCGTTGGACGTAGAAATGAAAAAATGCTTCAAGTCAGACTGGGGGATGCAACACTGGTAACATGCATTGGCAATCTCAGCAAACATGCTGGCTCAAACAAGTGTTTTCTTTAAACATGCCTTTTCGAAATTCGTGCTCCAGAAGCTTCCAGGTATATACTCTAAAGAAAATCGTGCTTCAGGGTTTCCCAACACATGCTCTAAAGAAATTCGTGCTCCAGACCGGATTGTGTATTCTTTTCTTCCGTGTTAAAAAAAGGTGGAGACGGGAAATCCCGGGAAACGGTGAAAGTTACTCTACCATTTCCCAGGTTTTTGAAGGTTTCTGGTTCATGGCGCATACCATTGTGCTCCAGGAAAAAACGACAAAAATCAATGCTCTCAAGGAATTCGTGCCCCAGGAACTCCTTCATGACGCATATTCTGAAGAAATCTGTGCTCCAGGATTCCTTCATTCATGACGCAGACTCCAAAGAAATTCGTGCTCCAGGAGTTCTTTCATGATACACACTCCAAAGAAATTCGTCCTGCATCATCTCCTTCATGATACATACTCCAAAGACATTCGTGCTCCAGGATTTCCTTCATGACGCATACTCTAAAGAAATTCGTGCTTCAGGAATTCCTTCATACTGCAAACTGTAAAGAAATTCGTGCTCCAGTCACCACGTGCTGTGTATGGACTTGCAGGCCCTAAGACCCAGAATTCAAAAAACACACCAAAGAATTTTGATCAAAAATGGGATCATGACGGGTTAGCTATGGGGAATGGAATGCTTTGGGAGATGTTTTGTTTGTGGCAGGGACAAGGAGTTGCTCACCGGCGAACGACAATAATCGATCAATGTAAGCATCATGCCGAACATAGTACCATTTCTCTTCCAGGATATTTTTTTTGAAGCAAAAATGAATTGTATTCCTTGGCGCTGATTTGTCGGGTCGGACCAGGTGGGTGGAGTGCCAGATCTCCAACGTCTCATGGCATTTGGAAGTTATGGAGTGCCTGGGACTTGGAACACTCCAGGTGAAGCAAAAGGAATTCCAGGTGATGAAAATTGGGTGGGTAAACCTGACTTCAGCTCTATTGCGATATGGAATTTGTTAATGCATATCTATTTTGAGATTTTGTTTCCCAAAGATGTTGCAGACCGATGGGTTTGATCAGATTGAGAAGTGGGCGTTGCGATTCTTTTGCGGCAATCTTTCGGTTGATCGGCTTGTTCACTGCCATCGGGCAACTGCTTGGTCGCCTCTTTCAAACGTTAATGAGGTTTTCTGTTTGGTGTAAACAACCCTACAGTTGAAGGGTTTTTTGAATAGCAGTTTCAAATTTGAGGCAGCATTCCCTTTCAGGCTTTCAGATGGTGTTGGTAGGTTTCACCCCTGTCGAAGATGATTCTTATAAATATCGTCACTTACTTGCAGGGTGAAACATAAAAAACAATGAGTGGTACCAAACAGCCTCCCAAGGCATCGTGGTATGCCATCAGCCAGCACTACTGGTTTCTTTGGATGGATCCTGGATTTGGTACAAAATTGATGTTTGTTTTTCGGATTTTTTTATTTTTTTTGGCAAAACACTGTTGAAGGAAGGGCCAGTATACATTGACAACCCGCTTTAGGAGCGCCATGTGGCCACCACTTGGTCGCCTCCGCGTGCGGCGGTGGCGCGGGTGGCTGCACACTCTGCAGTATTTGCACCTTTTAGCATCTTGGGCAGAGATTTTCGGAGGTCCTTGTAGAATTCCTCTCTTAAATATGAAGATTTATATAGATATTTGATATACTGTTGCTGGACCTGGACTCTGTGTCTCAATAACGTTAAGCATCGCGGCAGGGAACGCTCACTGCTTCGTTTGAGTTTCAAAAAGTTTACCTTGCAACAACAACCCACTTGATGTCCTCCGAACTGTAGGTATCGTGTCGCTGTTTGGATGGATGGCGGTGACCACCGGGAGATCTTGGGAAGAACTGCAGCAGATTTGTCATCCTGAGGCTTGGCATGTGGGGAGCTTTCCAACCTTCCTGTGAGGGTAATAGGAATTTGGAAAAAGTTGGGTGAAATGTTGAAGTGGAAGCAATAGGACCCTTGGGGGAAGGTGAGTGGAAATGTTGAAGTGGATGAAGTGTGTGAAGTAGATGCACGTTTGGAAGCGCTAATTCCGACAGGCTGTCTTCCGCGTCTGGGCTGCTGGCACCGTCTTCTGGGTTCCGACCATGCTCGGAGTGTATCGTTGCTGGCTTGTAATTTGGAGGTGTATGAATTGCTCAGAGGTGTTCGTTCACTTTGTGGATGTTTATGTGGTGTTGCCCTACCCAGTTACGTAGGTTTTGTTGCCATTGTCGACTGGAGGCTTTGTACCGCTTCATGCACGTGTAGCCACTGGGCGTTAAAGTGGAAGGTGAAGAGAGTAAGTGGAAGGTAGCACGATGCAGACATAGGTGATACATGATACGTAGACGACGTAGACAAGCTAGGTGGTGGTTGCAAACATTTTTTAATTTTCACCCCCTGGGCAAATGATCCAATTTGACAAGCATATTTAACAAATGGGTTGAAACCACCAACTAGCCAGGTTCAGAGGTGTGTCCTGGATATTGAGCTGGAGAAGTGGATAGCTTTCGTTAGGTTTCGAAGCCTCTTGTGATGACATTTTAGTAAAATGAGGATACAGGATATGCTGAAATGCTCTCTATAGAAGACAGACTATTTTGGGTTGACCTGGAAATCGTTTCCGGAAACTCCAATATGTCTTTGTATGTTATACATATACAGACTTATTCCAAGCATAATATTTTTACACATTTTCAGATATGCAAAAACCCAGGTGCTTCAATGACGAAATCCCGCCAATCAGGTCGTGACCTCTGGGGCCAATGTGCTTTGGAGTTGCTACCTCTCCTGGAAAGCTGCGCAGCAAACACAGCGGTTCCACAGCGGTTTCGGAAGAAGCAAACCAAAAAATCATCATCTGCCATGGCCGAGTTGTGATCCACAGGCCGAGTTGTGATCCACAACTTGGAGACTTAGTTGCTACCACTGGTTGTGGTAGCATGCTGGGGACCTCGGATGTACCAGTGGTGTTTTTTGGTGCGAACTTTGGTATGATTTAAGCAAGGCAATCTCCAACAAAACCTCTACCCGGTCAATTGGAGACCTGAAGAAATGGGGTTTAGATTGGGGTGAATGTTATGATCACTGAGGATCTTGCCTTCGGTTGCGGCATGGGTTCCAAGAAATGTTTGTATGGGCCAGTGTGCCACAACCTTTTTGTAAGAAACGCAGACCCTTGTACCTGTGAAGGACTCGCATCAATTTGGACTCATTGGCACTCATTGGTACAATTTTGCATCATCTTCAGCGTCATCGTCATCGTCATGATCATGATCATCGTCATGATCATCATCATCGTCATCATCATCATCATCATCATCATCATCATCATCATCATCATCATCATCATCATCATCATCATCATCATCATCATCGTAGTCATCGTCATCATCATCATCATCATCATCATCATCATCATCATCATCATCATCATCATCATCATCATCGTCATCATCGTAGTCATCGTCATCGTCATCGTCATCCTCATCGTTTTTCCCGTCGTAATCTTCATCATAATCTCCATCGTGGTCATTGCCACCATCGCCGTCCTTATCATGATTAGCAACCAGCAACCAATGTCACCCATCACCATCACCATCAGCATCACCACCCCTCATCATCTTCACCATCTTTTTGCAACATCTCATCTTTCTGAAATCGTCTCGTGAAATTCTGCGAGGTGGGCACCTGGTCTTGGGGCAATGAATCCTTTGGTGTGGAAGCCAAACCACCAACCAACTACTGTAACTGATAATTTTGTACGGCGATCCATCCAAATTTGGATTATTTTTCAAGACAAAATCACGCCCGCAAAATTTCGTCATGTTCAAAAATCCCAATCCTCAAACCCATCAAACCATAAACTCTAAACACCCCTAAACCCTGCAAGGGACCGAATCATTTTCGAATTTTTGGGTGGGTTTCAGGTCATGGTCTCCGGGCCGGCAGCCGTGAAGCCAAAGACGCCGTGGCTGCTGCCTTCAATGCGGCCGTGCGTCAGGGGGTTCCTGTGGCTTCAGGGGTGGGTTTTTTGGGGGAAGAGTTGTGTACATGATTCATACAGATAGAGATATTTTCGTCTTGACATTTCAGGTTGAACCTCAACTTGAGGGAAACATCCATCCAAGTGCTGAACCAATCCAATCACTTCGGCCTTGCGCAGAGGTCATGGTAGTTATTTCTTCGACACGGCACCCACCTACGGTCGTGGCTTCGCCGAGGAGAGTAGCTTGGTAGTTGCCGGAGGTCGAGAGGAATTGTTCCAACCAAAAAATCATTGTTTTTTTTGCTTAAGAAGCTCTGATCGAATGCATTAATTTCAATGGAAGAAAAAAACACTGGCCTTGAAGGTTTGGCGTTTGATAGAGTTGGGATTTGCTTCCGTGTGACCAAACTCTCTCATGAAAGGAAATGCTGAAAAGATGGCAACTCGACCAAGGTCTTGGGCATTTGTGCCGAAGCACTGGGCAGTATGCAGTAGTTGCCACGCCCGGCACCCTAAGGGGGCTGAGCTGTGTCATGTGCCTTTTTCTTGCTACTGCTAGGGCCGGGGGTAGATTGATTGGAAGATGTTATGTGGTTGGAGTTTGATAGCAAAAGAGGCGTGCATTGGGAAGTGCTAAATCTTCCGACTTCTGTGACAGGAAACACTTTCCACGGGCAAATCAAGACTTGACAGCTGCCTTGCTGAGCACCGCAAGGGAGGTTAGCTGGGGGTGGCAGGTGGTTACAAGTTACAAGTGATCCTGGTGAACTAGACATCACATTGTCCCAAGCAAACTTTCTTACAGAG
>DF242586.1:0-50000 GCA_000507305.1 Breviolum minutum Mf 1.05b.01
GTGTGTGTGTGTGTGTGTGTGTGTGTGTGTGTGTGTGTGTGTGTGTGTGTGTGTGTGTGTGTGTGTGTGTGTGTGTGTGTGTGTGTGTGTGTGGTTGGTTGGTTGGTTGGTTGGTGTTGTTGTGGTTGTCGTTGTCGTTGTCGTTCGGAGGTGGTTATTGTTTTACTTGACGGTTTCTATTGTTCGTCAGCTGTGTGCATGCGCGACGCCAGAAGCCATCCATGCCCCGCAGCCAGACCCATCTTAGATTCTGGTACGGTGCCTCGGGGTGAGAGGCTCGAATCCGCGGAAGAGGGTGGATTCGAGCCTCTGACCCCGACGCACCGTACCAGAATCGCCTATGTTCTTAGTGGTACAAAGGGCTGCAAAACGTCCATTTGGCCCACCCTAAACACCACCTAAATCTCCATTTTTGACGCCCCTATGTCAGCACCCCCCCTCTAATTCTCACTTCGTTCGCAGGATGAAACTACGCCTAGCCTACCGGCTGGCTTTCGTATATTTGTATTATTTTTCTATTTTTGTACAGTCAGTAGCTGCCAAGCAAGCAGTGGCAAAAATAAAACAAGAGATGCGTGGAGGCAATATTCCACCTAAAGGAGCAATGATGGTATCGAAAGGTGCTGCTGTTTCACAGGTTGCCAAAACTACCTTTGAGCCGGAGCCGCTGAAGATCTCAGCCAAACTTTTTATATTTTGTTGATTAGTAAAACACCATTCAATTTTGAGGTTGTTCGAACCACCAGAACAACCAATCAGTGGAAATTGTCACATCATGATACCCTGTCCGTTGTTCATGAACTGCTCGAACAACACCGGGCCATTGAGGGGAGAAGTCATGCCCTGCCACCAAGACCTCTACGTCCTTTCGCAGTTTTGGGATCCAGGTCTCAAAGTCCGTTTTGACACAGCTATAGAGATGGCAACCATCAATAAAAATAGCATCCACGGTGTTATTGGGTAGCGAGCTGGCTGCTTCTGTTGAAGTTGTTGGCATCAATAAGGCTCTTTCTCCGAAGGACTTGTAAAGAGTAGCAGCCTGTTGTAGTGCAATATCAGGGTTCAAGTCTTTGGAGAAATGACCCGGAAAGGTTCCATCATCACCCAAATAAGGGTCCACACCAATAAGACGAACAAAGTCAAGATGTTTCAAAATGAATTGGGAGAGCTGTCCGACGAAAACTCCGACTTCTACAACCAGCATTTCACCTCCACCACGTCGCTGATGCAGTTCTTTCAACAAGCTGGCAAAGACCTGGAAGCGGAGCCCTGTGAAGCGAGGCTCTTCGTTCATGGCGTAACGAGGTCCATTGGGCAACAACGGGGCGTCTGCGTAGCAATCGGTGACACCATAACGCAGCCACTCGTCCGGCTCACCCCAGGCTGTATGTACAACATGCTCTGCTGTCAAAGAATCAGACAGCCACTGCCATTGAGTCTCTCGCCAAATAAGCGCTGTCACCCAAAAGTACAACTCTTTCACTGCCAACCGGGCAAGTCGCCAAGATGAAGGCAACATACCCTTCTCCGGAGATTTGTTATGTTCCTTGGTGATGGATTCTTCCACCTCGTTCATTGACTTAAATACAATGCCAGGTTGTAAGCCTTCGTGCTTGCTTTTCACGACATCCCAGCTTTGTTGCTGTGCATAATAGGTGGCTTCGGTGATTCTTGGACACACCTCCGGTACATTTCCACAGGCCCATAGCTGGTACAATGCAAGGGACACCCATTCTAGAACCAAACTGTTTAGAGTTTTGCACCCCGTCACAGTGTAGACATGCAATCCTTGAACGCACGATTGTTGAAAATCCTTCAAAACTCCAAGGACTTCTCGCATAGATTGAGCTTGGCTTTCGCTCGTGTCATTGCTTTTCAGAAGTTCTTCCCCGCAGCCGAACACTTGCCCGGCTCGTTCAAGGTTGAGCAAGCTTTCGCAAGCTGTTCCAGCACGGGACAAAGGTGCAATAGCTAGGAACACCGCAGCGAAGGCAGTAAAAGGACATCTTGGCGCCATGAGCTTGGCATTTTTTGCCAGGTGCTAACGGCTTCCAATGAATAGGATGGTGAAGATATTGAGATTTGTTCAGGGTATCATCTGAAACAAAAGCTCCTATCGCATCCGCCGTGAAGCTTCAAATCTGTATGCATATATCATATATAGTATAGAGTATGTTCGCCGAAAAAACTATCTATATATTATATTTAGTGTAGTAATGTAATTTTGCACTAGTTTATGTCTTTGTCTTTCCGCCTTTCGTGTCAATTCGATGCAGCCATGCAGAATTGCGCCTGCAAAAGCAGAATAATGATAATCAGCTAATGATATGTGTAATGAATGTATATACATAAATATATTACCGTGAGGTGGGGCTGCTCAACAGCATCGGTGCGCTCTTGCTGAAATGGCAGTGCAATATTTGTCTATAGATGCCTATGCCTATTTGCATGAAGCTTGAAAGCAACGTTTTGGCCATGATGGGCCATGCCCCATTGTTCCCCTGTTCAGGAGGTTCTGAGCCAGAGCTACAAGATTTCTACAAGATGCCAAAAATGCAGCACTTGAAGAATGCAGCTATCACACCACTCTGGACTCTCAAGAAAGTGACAGGACACAGTTTTTGCACTGGATAAAAGGATATAAAAGGCAAGCTAACTTAGCAAACCAAGGACTTTGCCTTAGTATGCCCTGATTTTGTAGTTTTAGTTCAAGAGTTTTTCCAGGACTTCATCGCAGCATCTGGGCAACTTGCAGCTGACCAGCACCACCTCCACACAGCTGAATTGGTGTTTTGCCCCAAGCGTTCTGAGCGTACCGATTAGCGCCCCTCTGAAGCAGCACCCCTGCCGTTGTAGGAAAACCGTTATAAGCACAAAATGCCAAGGGTGTGATATGCCCTTCCTGACTGGCCATATTTGGATCTGCCCCATGTTCCAACAAGAAATCGGCATTTGCTTGGACGGCCTGGCTGAATGCCTCTGCCTGCGCTGGAACACCCCAGCGGTTTTTTTGGAACCTCAACATGTTGAGGACTGGAGTGAAACCCTCAAAATCATAGATATTCAAATTCACTTTGGCATCCACCAACACCTTCAACAAACCCAAGAGTCTCTGCTGCCTTGCAGTCCATTGATCTACTGTGCCTATTGCTTGTGGTGTATTGACAGGTGCTTGTCCAGGATTGAAGTGCATGGTAAATTGTGTGGCCAAACTCAAAGGTTCTTGTCCATGGACATCTTTGATGTTGGGATCAGCGCCATGTTCTAGCAATACGTTTGCAACCTCAGGATGTGTGTTCCAGCATGCTATAGCAAAAGGCGTTTTTCCTCCAGCCCCTGGTTTGTTGCTCAAATATGACCCTGCTTCAAGCAATGAAGTGGCTGAAGTAGTTGAACCTACACTTGCAGCATACCACAATGCAGTGTTGCCAGCTTGGTCTTCTGTAGCCACATTGGCACCATGTTGCAACAGAACCTGGCAATTCTTTCCTGCTTTAGCAGCAATCATCAGTGGAGTCTGTCCATTGTTATCTTGGTGATTCACATCTGCACCTTTGTCCAAGAACATAGTGACCAGTGACTCTGGACCCTGGGATTCAAGGGCTACAAAGAGCGCCGTTTGGCCGTCATTGTCCACCTCATTGATGTTTGTGAAGGGATTCTTCAACAAGGCAGAGGCAATTGACACACAACCGTGTTGAGCTGCTGAATCAAGAGCGGTCCTTCCTTGATTGTCTTGTTGATCAACAGGAATTCCCTTTTCCAGGAGCATGTTCGCTGCATCACTCATGCATTTCTGGCAGGCCACTTGAAGAGCATTCTCTCCTGAATTAGTTTGCACTTGAATATTGGCATCATTTTCAATGAACTCTGTGGCTAAGGAATCACAACCTCCTTGTAAAGCATTCAAGAGTGGTGTAAAACCTTGCTGATCTTTTGTATTGATATATGCCCCGGCCTGCATCAAAGTTTGCACCTCTGAAGAGTCACAATTTTGTGCTGCGCAATTAATGGGACTTTGACCGTTGTATTGGGCATTTGGATTTCCATTGCCAACTTGTAACAGCATCATCAACAAAGATTTGTCTTGATTGCCAAAGGAGTACTGAGAATTCTGGAGCCTTGTACTGCAGGCTGCTTCCACCATGACTTTGTCTGAGACAACAGCACCAGCGCGCAACAATATCTCCACCATGCTTTGTTGCTGGTGAACGGCATATTCCAATGGGGAGTTGTATCCAGAGCAAGTGGCATGAAGTGAGTGTGGGTAATTCCGTGCCACCGCACGGACGATCCGTCCCCGGTCATCCTTCAAAGCTCTACACATCACATCTTGCCAACTCACTAAGGACTTGGAGTTCTCCTGATGGGAAATCTGCCTTCTGTAGCGGTCCAAGGCTGGGGAGCCGAAATCAAAGAACTCATCCCACAATGCAACGGCCTCGATCTTTCCAGTGAAAGCAGCCAGCCGTGCGGTTGCAGTTGAGGCCATGCACAACAAAAGGCCAACGGCTAACATCGAAGCTTTGTTGAAGCGTGGCAAGCGCCAGTTCTGTGAGCTGAGATCATTGGTCTGATCTTCCAATCGCAACAGCACTTCTTCGTCTGGCTGCATGAGAGACATCTTGCGCAACAAATTTGTGATGGCAGAAACGGCTTCAAGAAATAAAGCGGTTCCCACTAATCTCAGGCATGACGGTTCGATGAAAATCAGTGCTGCTGTGTGTGTCATGATTTGTCCATGTTTTTCTACCCTACACTTTCCAACGTTTACATGTTTCAACAATACCTACGGTCCGAGCCATGTCCCAGGTGTGCCAAAATGTGCCAAAGTCATTTTGAGGTCATGCTTCGAGTTTGGCCAAGTTCTTGACCTCATGCCGCTAACTTACCGATCTAACTGTTAGCGTCGGTTTGTGCAGGGCACAAAGGCGTCGTTGAGGTCGTGGTATCATCTTGGTTTATGAGTTGGATTTGATTGGGATGATCCAATGAGGAGTCTAGAGTTACCTTGACCCCTTGAAATCATTGACGCGGACAGTCTCAAACGAGACTGCTTGGACTTCTATCTACGGTCTCCAAACACTTTGCTCATCTTGTCTGCGAGGCATGCCTCCCAACACACTTTGCCAGATTCAAGTCTTATATACTTCTTATATTGTGCAAAGTCTTTTACTTATGACACCTTATGACATGATTCATCAGTTCATCATAGTTCCCCCAAGATGGGGATGAAACCCAGGAAAATGCTCCAAACTCTTGAAACCATTTTCGGCCTGAGCTCACACTGGACAACGTGACCGTTGCCCTGGTGGCTTCTTGGCCGGTTTGGAGTCCTGGAGCGCGGCCTGTTTGCTCATCTCCAAAGCAGCATGCCTGCAAAATGGGACAAGACGCAGGCACAACAAACATGCACGAATGATTTCGACTCCATGTTGCAACATATTCTTTTAATCACAGGTGACTCGGATCCCTGCCTAGCTGCCTGTTGGATCAGCATAGCCCCACCTAGAGCATCGCGTGAAAAGCTGGGAAAGCAAACATACAACGAATCAAAAGCCCTGTGATACATGTGAGCATGCTTCAATTTTTTTCAACCTAAATTCGAGCAAGTCTGATTCAAAGTCATAGGGCCATGCCATGCAGCTATGTGTCAATGCACCCCTTCCAACCGCGGCACCAGCCTCCAGCGACAACTGCATACCTTGGGCGGATGAGTTGTGGCGAGCACTATTCGAGGAAGTAAATCTACATGGGCGTACCTATTTCGTACACAGAAATGCACTGCCCCCAAAACCAATTGGTTTTCTTAAAATGGTGGACCACAAGTCCCCAAAATACATCACGAAGCATCAACATGCGCAAAACATCTGCATGCATATGGCAACCTAGCTGCAAGCTGCACAAATAGGTGCTCAACAGGGAGAATCCAGCCACCTGAGAGGAACAGGTTCACTAGTGTTGAGCACTTCTGTCTCGAGAAAACATCTTCAGTGACAAGTGGAAGCTGGAATTTTCCCACCGCGGCCAGCAAGAAAAAAGCCAAGCCAGACAGGAAGGATGCACCATAAGACCTCGAAAAACGACCAACATGTTTCTCAACTAGAAGAGATTATTCTTTGCATCAAAACAGAGGGCCCAGCACTATCAAGCAGTACATGTTGTACAAAAAGAAGCCTAGGAGCGTTCACCGGTAATTCAGCTGAAGTCTGATGTCAAGTCCTGATATGTCCTGATGACATCTCACCAATCGAGAGATCATCTAAGGCAAAAGGCCAAATGCACCAATGAGGCCCATGGTCAAATTTACAACCTGCACAAGTCATAAGTTGTCAAAGGAAAAACCTTTGCACTTCCTCCAAATTATCTGGCTAACATGGCTGGACGCTTTGTGACTTCGAGTCCAACAGCTCACTTTGTATAATAGTTTCAGTTATGCTGAGGTCTTGGCATATTGCATAATGACTCGGAAAATCATGATGTAAAGTGACTCTTCACGTGCCCCAACAGTAAATAGCACCTAGGTTGCAATCAGCTTGCAGAATTGATCAGTCATCTTGCGAAGCCTCAAATTCAGGATTTCTGCAGATATTGAACTAAGGCACATTGTAGAAGGTCATTCTGGATGCAAAGTCCTTGCCTCGGCTTCATCACCAAATGCATCTCAGCGTTTTTAAATGCCAGCCATATAGACAACCACTGGAAGTTTGCCATGTTTTGAGATAAGCTTTAGAATCTTGATGTATGAATGATATCATACATATGTATATATAAATATAAATATACATGCATATATACACATACATATGCAAAAATATACGTATGTATGAACAAATTTGAACAAGCATTTCTACAAATACATTGGCACACGACATGTTTAAACGATCTTGGCAAATGCATGGCTGCTCTATCTTGTTTGTTGATGCAGGCTTGCAAAAATTGACACGTTCACCCAAATTGGTTGATAGGATACCAGATTGCCATGCAGACCAAAAGCTTCTACGAATGTCCTGGCATTGCATGACATGTCATGGTTCCGGCTGCGACTCCGAAATCAGACAGCAAAGCAAATCACAAACGCACCTAAGCTCAAAACTCTCACTTGCAAATTTCAAAAGGCACTTGCATGTTCCACAGTTTCACATATATTCAAATATTTCACGATACTTCGATATAGCATGATGCAGTGATTACTTCACGTCCATACCTGCACACCATAGGAGGACCAAATGCCAACTTCACGGCGACCCTCTGAAAGCACACGATCTCGATGAACTTGGACCTGGATCTGAGGAGACGTTTCTGAAGGCGAAATCCGTGGGTCAACTATTCTTTCACTAACTTGAAAACCAACAAAATCCCAAGTAATAAATAATAAATATAATACATCTAAATATGTCTATATATACGATTATATACGTATGTGTATGTATGTGTGTAAGCTGTGTTTGTATATGTATATGTATATGTATATGTATATGTATATGTATATGTATATGTATATGTATATGTATATGTATATGTATATGTATATGTATATAACTCACTTTTGCCTCAATCTTCAATCCCTTTCAGAAAGGATTTGCTATGTTGAGGGTCACACAGCATGTCTAAATGCCTGTTTTGGGGTGATGTCGGATGACACTAGAACGTGACCAGAAATAAAAGCAGCCCTGGAATGCTTCCAAGAAACTCTTTTGACTTCAGCTCTTGCCATTTGCACCTGCAGATCAAATAGCATCTTACCGCGCCGAAGATATATGAAGATATAAAACAAACACCGGTGACCCGTGAATGACTGTTTCAACGCCCTGGCTTGGAACACTTCTTGGAAGCCTCTCACCACCTTTCTGACTACAGTATTCTAATAATTTGTTTCTTCCATTTGTTCCCACTTTGTTGAAATTTCCAAAGCTGCCAGAAATTCATACCGCTTCGTTGCTTCCACTTTTCGCACCAGCTGCCCGAGCGGCTGCCCGTGCCGCTGCCCGCGCAGCCGCTTTGGTTGCACTAGCTGCACGTATGGCAGCACGCTGAAGGAAGGCTGAACGCTCTAAGGCACCAGAGTGGGGATCACGATTCAGGTCATTCAAACCAGCCTGCCAACGCGGTTTTGTTTATACCCGGCAAAATGGGCATGTCAAAAATGTTATATATACAGTTATACATAGTTATACTATGTTTCTACACAGGACACATGTTCTTTTTGAAAAATCATCCTTAGAATCAGCTTCGTCAATCAATCTCTTGCTATGATACTACACAACCAGCCTCCTCCTTGTGGCGATTCCAATCCAAACCAGACTTTTCCATTGTGTTCAATTCCTTGTCTCTGGAAACGCCCAAGAGTTTATCCAGCGCTGCTAATCCACCGCCCAGCTTTGCACTCTTGCGGCGTTTCTGTGACTGAAGGTAGCGACGTTCTTCTGCAGAGCCAGGTACCAGTGTTCGTTGAATGGTCAATGTCTGACCAGCAAATCGCACAGATTCTTGGACAACTGTGGCTTTCACCATCTTGCCAGCTGATTCGGCAGCTTTGCCAGACATGGCTTTCATCTCATCTTTGGAAAATCGTACTTTCTTCTTTATTTCAGCCGCAGATGGGACTTCATGAGAAGAACTTGTGTACTTGGAAACCTCGTGCAATATGTCTTTCTTGGTCACTCTTGAAGTTCCACGAGTTGTTAACGTTGCTGTCCCATCCCGCACCTTGCGTTTCCTTGCAAGCTTCAAGGATGGAGATTTACTGTAGTGCAACTTGGTGTATGAGCAACATCTAGCCAACAACTCAAACGGTTTCAGTAGAGGACTTCTCCTAAAACAAAGCTACTGGCTATTTGCATCGTCTATTGCAAGCAACCCTAGTTAGAGTATTGAAAACATATCACAACAAGGGATTATTCACCAGGCTCGAGGGTAAGCACCGGTTAGTCAACAGAATCGGGTCGCTATGCTTCCGTCACTTAAGGCCGCCTTTGGATCCTTTTGGCACTTTCCATCACTTTCCGGGTCCAAACCCGTTGACGTTGTGTCTGGCCAGGTTGGCTATGCTAATATATTCAACCCTCAACAACCCCGGAACCATATAGAAGCTTGATATGTTGCAACTCTTTGATCAGCAACATGCACCAATTTCAGTGTTGGTAGCAACCATAATTCTTGTGTCAAAGAAACACACAAAAAAATGAAATAAAAGAAATAAGTTCTTTCTGCCTCAAAGTCTCATTTCCTTGGCTGTGGGCTGTTCCTGCCCCTCATTTGCCAATGGACTATATTTTGCCAGGTCTGCCAGAATTGCTTCAGACTTGGCGGCATCCTTTGCCTCCACCTTCCCGACGCTTCTCTGCTGCAAGCTGCGGAACCTTAAAATGACCGCTGGACACCGTGATAATTGATCAAAACGACAAAAAAGAGACTGTACAAAATGTTAAAGCATCTATGACATGTATATTCTCATTCCAACTTCATGACCAGAATTTTTCCAATAAAAACAGTCACACTATATATCACACTATCTTCAACGCCATGCTCAAGAAACAAAGCAGGGTCAGGGCAAGGTCTTTTCACCCATCTCTTTGCTAAACGTATCTCATCCTTCTGCATTTCATTCCATACCTCCTCTGTTCTCCGTTGTCGTTTGCGTCTTGCAGCTGGACTTTCTGACGGGAACCTTTGTCGAACTTCATCCTCAGGTCCCTCGCCACCCGGAACCTCAAAGTCTTCGTCGTCATTGTCGGAGTCCGGAAAATTGGCAGTAGCAATGGTAGCCATGGCGCAATGTGGACCCTACTGGATTGGATCCTGTTCCATTGAACAGAATTTTATACCTTTATTTTGAGAAGTAGCCAATGCATGCCAATGCTATCCAATGCTTGTCTAGTTGTGAGGGCATATGATGCAACAACATGCAACATGTTATTTGATTTGTGTATGATCAACATCCAGGAGCCTTTTTTGTGCATGTGCAACTTGCACTCTGACTTTTATCGCTTGAGCCAACCATCTCAAGTGAATCCATTCGACCTATGAAACACTGACCTGATGATACTTTGGATGTGCCTGATCGTAGGCTTTTTGACATGCGTCGTCGCACCCGAAGAAGCCACTCTTGGAATAGTAGACAGCTTCAGCTTTCCTTAGAGGTGAACATTGCATTTTGCTCTGCTCCGACATTGTCGTGTCTCCAAAACTTTTTGTTAAACATCAATGCCTTTACTTTTTTCGCACACGTTCTTCCAACTTTAGCAGAACCGGCCATTCTGTTTTGTGACTGGATCTAGGGAATTTCTATTCATCAACGTCTGTCTTCAGTTATCAGTGATCAGCAAATTGTCACTCCTTCCATGATTGCCAGGCATCTCCAACTCCACCTCAGCTTGCTGACCCAATTCTCGACTGTCAATGAGCTCTGCTTGTTGGAGCATATGGCTGTACCTCAACTTCGGCCACGCTTCAAAGCATTTTCTCAAAAAGAGCACCATTAAGATCTTCCCCTGGTTCAATGGGGCAAATTTCAGGCTCAAGTTTGGTTGTTTTGCCGTGAAACCTTCACACCATGAAGTAGTTGTGGGATGGTGTGGGGTACTGAAACCTTTTCCATCACTCCAAGGAACGCTTCTTCTGATGTTGCATCTACTGGCAAACCTCCCGCAAAGGCCGCGATCAACAGTCCCAAGGTCCAGAAGGATACCAGGATTGGACGCTTTTGCACAAAGCCCTGGGCGCACTTTTCTGGCAAATCATGACCTTGAAAATAAACATTATCACTTGACAAAAGCTCTCGACTCGATGTATTGTTCATTTGATGTCATATGTCTATGTGCAGGTATCTTGTCACAGAACTCATTACCAAATTCAATCATTGCGACTCTTCGACTCAGACTTACAACTTGACAGGTTGTCATGTTCTCTGGCCCATCTGAAACAACAAATGAAGCAACATGTGTTCTCTGGCACCAAAAAACCTGCGCGGTCGCCATGGCAATGGCAGGAACATCCATGTTGATCCACTTCTGAAGCACTTCCAGCTTCTCCTCATGACCTGCCACGGTGTGATCAACATGGATCATGTCAGGCAGCATCGAACAGCAACACCGTTGAAAAAAAACACAGTATTTATATGCGTTCATCATGTAGAATAAAAGGCAAAACATGCAAATCAATCAAGGGTGAATTGGGATGATCATCCTATCATCCCCTCTAAATATAATAACATTTCAATATACGGGTGATGCAAATCATTTGTTCTCAGGTGTTTCTGGATATTTCGACTGCAGCCATCCGAGGTCCCTCGAGGGTCCACCCTTCCCCGGAAATTAATCCAATCCCGTCTTATGTTTTTGATTCACTGCAAACAAAACAATTGGACTAGTTGATTTGCAGGCACAAATCAATTGTGGGGACCTCAACATACAAAGTTGAAATTGATTGAAAATACATTGCTTACGTTGATTTCTTGGCGGATCAATTTTCCTGACCCCTATGGCACACCGTTGGTGTGTTTTCTAGATTTTTTCATGTTCAAGGCGCCTTCACCATGTTCCAATTAAAAGAAATTAACCGGGGGATACCAACGTATGGATACCTATGGAATTTTCACACCGTCAAAGATACACAGATTTGAGGATTTGTGTCTTCTCCTCTATTGTCTCAACCCCGTCAGGAGCAATGTTTTTCAGAACATAATTCGCAAAGATTTACTTTGATGTCAGGTGGTAATTAATTTCTTAAGGCATGGTATATGATTGCAAACATACGTATACTACCCACAATAATTCAAGCAGGTCAACACAAATTCTTCCCTCCAACAAGCAAGAGGAAATTGAATACTTAGACATTGACCTCAATTGCACATGTATGCCGTATGCCTATGTCCTTTCTTCATCTTCTGGGATGGGTCATGCCGAATTCTATTCGTCAAGGTCCTTTGTCTGGTAGTCTAGATCTGCCACTTGAGTCTCAAACTACACTTCATGCTCATCATATCCCATCATGTTTCCCAAATTTGGTGACCATTTGCATATAGTCTTCACACTGTTTTAGATTGTATGATTTTGTTTTGTTACAGAGTGAAGTTGACAAACCTCAAAGACACATATGCATGCTCCGAGGTGCTGTAGTTGTCAAACTCCTCCCATTGCTGCATTTCCAGCTTGGAAACTGTCTCTTCCTTGGAATCCCGCGACATCTCGCGCAGCTCCTCGGTAGTACTCGCGCAGCTTTTTTGTTAAGTGAAACTTTCGAACAAAAAAAATCAAAAAAAAAACACCCTGCACCAGCTCCATTTCTGACACTCACGAATCTATATTTGACTTGCATTAGATTGGGAATATAACGAACAGAGCTAAATCTGCAGCAAGACTCAGTTTCCCCCATTTCAGCAGCGAAGCAGCAGGCCACAAGGTCTTCCCGCGTCAAAGCTACCCTACTATTCACTCACAGTAGAGACCACATAGATGTAGATACAGCCTAAAGCTTTTGTATACGTTTGTATGTTTTGCGTTGTCATCAATTTATGTCACCCGTAGATAATATGAGCATGATCTTAGGACTTAAGGTTGCTTGTAAAGGGTGGTTGATCATACGACCTTGTCGTGGTACGAAAACCGGAGGTGATTGGGACATGTTATACATATAATATATCTTTTGATATCTTCTGATTGAACTAGAAAGTTCTTCACTATGCCTGGTTTGCGCAGCAGAGTTGAATACTTGCATACTACCGTGCATCAGAATGGATCCAGAAAGCTAAGCACAAGGTGTGAATGTGAAGTGTGCCGATGCAATCTGCAACTTTGGACGTCAATTTGGGCTCACAATTTTCTCGTTGGTATCTCATTGGTCACTACGTTCTCCCAGCGCGCAAGGGGCACTTTTTTCTTTCCCTCTTGGTTGAAAGTTGGCCTTCAGGCGCCTCGGATTTGGGGATTTTGGCATCGTCATTGCCTTGACCTCATGGTTGATCTACGTTGATCTACCTCACCTAAGAAATGCCTATGTCTATCCCAGAAACCTCCAGAAGCCGGACAACCTGGATTTGAGAATGTCGATTTCTTGTTTTTTTGATACTGGGTATACAAATTTCTGAACTTGCATCTCGACTTGAGGAGGTTTGGTACATCGGGCACATCCCCACCCTTCATGTGGTATTAACGCAGGTGAAAAGCCAACTACCATGCAAACGGATGCAAAAGGTGAGATGAACGCATCTAAAAATCCGACCATGGAATCAATGTGACAAATACTTTTGGTACCAAACCTGACATCAAACAATGGTGACATAGATTCTACTCTACCGTAGCTTCTGGCACATATTATGACATGAGACGCTAAAGAACTTCAAACATTGACTCGTTTGACTATCAATTCTTTCACCGAAAGCCACCACATACAAAAACTGGCACATTCAACCCAAATCTGCCTTGGGAACCATGGTTCAGTCGTGGACCAAAGGTGCTCCGATTCTACTGAGCCGTAAAGTGACTGCAGTTTAATTTTTTGAACTTACCAACATGCAAACACTTTCAGCAACTCATCACATTGTATCATATTGGCTGATTGTTCTGAAGTCTTATGAATGGATGTCGTTCCTGCTCGTGCAAACGCCGATCTTTTCTCCAAGAATGGACTCTTTAAGTGCATCTTCAGCCTGATTGCAACAGGAAACATCACTCGCAACTACTATAAATCATAAACTACTTTAAACGACTCTAGACTCTAAACGCTGCTACAAGAGTTCAAGGTAAAGCGCCACATATAGTCACCATGATACAGGACATTGGCCATCTGGTGGAATGCAGTACAATACTCTCATTTACCTTGCTACCAGCATTCACCAGCATTTGCGGCTGCCTTCGCATAGCCAGAGCGACGCAGTGCTGCTTCTTCCACTGCTTGCCTTAGGAGCTCTTCAATGACTCAAACTTCCACAGAGAACCAATTCTCCATGCTTCACGCTCAACGCATTCATTTGGTCTCTGACCTTGTGAAGGGCCGGTCCACTATCCACACCTTGGATTCACTCAATTGACAAGAGAAGATGCGGTAAATCTTTCACTTGCAGTTGGGAGACGTTCATCGCAACCTGACAGGCGTTGTGCAAAAACATCGGACTTGGGATGATTTTTTAAATAGTTTCAAATATTTACAGCATTTTACATCTCAAAACAAAGGTACACAATCCCCGGAGCATTGAACAACAATCATAATCATAACCCCATTGGCCTTGTTCACATGCAGAGGAGGTTCACCCTGAGGGCAGAACAGAAGATTCAGACATCCGAACACAATGGCCAATTCACGCAAGTCCGAAATGGCAAGTGAAAACCACCAGTTCCACAAATCATTCTGCCAGGCCGGTCCTTCAGGTTTGATGCAACAACTTAAAACATTCCGCTCACGTTTTCTCCATGCTCTTTCTTCGCATGCCTCGTGCAACGAGCAGGGATCTGGTTCCAGCATATCCTTGGCAGTTCCAACAAGGACGTCAATGGGGGTCCCACGTCCATGTGTGGAGTGATCTGAGAATAGGGCAGTGCCATGTTTGGGTTTGCAGTTGTCCCAAAGCACGGCCGTCCCGGCCTCAGTTGGAAAACGCAGCAGTTCTGATGCAATCAGAAGTGTGAAGAGACAGCACTGCATCAATACAACTTAGCAACATTAGTTTTTATACAACATATCCTTGGTACGTTAATATATCTATATATGTACAAAACATTGCGCACAGCATCTTTTGTATTACAATCACGGATAGCCACTGTAGCTACCATCTGTGCCTCATATCACAGCTTTGGCACTGAGACTTTGGCTTTCGGCAAGATTCGTAATTCCAAAAGTGGGAAGTGCAAATGTCCACCACCATCAGACTGGCGGAATCAGTCCAGTATGTCCAGTCTCCACGACGTATAGCGGCATAGCAAGGTTCCCCCGGCCTCTGGAACACTTGACCTCATGGATCACTGAGACAGGAACAAAAACCAAGGAAACATGCCCATCGACATGTTTCAGCACAATGCTGGCTCTCATCCAAAAACCAAGTTCTTTGTTGAGTGACACAAAAACCAAAAGAGTTTGGGTACGCTGTTCTCCGTTGAATGATCCAAGCCTGGAGGAGCGCATGATTTTCTCAGCACATGCATAGAACAAGGCAAGATCAGATAGCTTTTTGCTGTAGAAAATGCAAACAAAATATACCTTCTACATTGTACAGTTATCATACACCGACAAAACACGCACGCAACGTAGTCGCCTTATGTCTAGTTGGTGGCATACCCCAAGCGGTCTTATCAAAGAATCTCTGCGGTGATGGACACTTCATTGAACTCGATTGAATTTTCTATGGATATCACCAACAAGCATCCAAGAAACTCGTCCTTTTTATGGCTTTACATCACAATCCCACGCAGCTTGTGGCAAATTCATCCATGTCTGCTCCACCAGCCTTTCAGGTTCCTGGTGAGTATCTAGGTGTTGCCTGGGCGCCCAAATTGTTCTGAAACGAACCCTGATAGAAAAGCATGAGGAACGCATGAAGTGTTCGGAATTCGCAAGGGTCATCACCTCCAAGTCGTTTTCCATGCTCGCGGCACTCGGTTGAAACGATAAAACTGAACTCCCAATGCCTGTAGTATTGGCCAGGCGTATACTTGACCAGCTGCAAAGGCTCGATGTATTCTGCCTCCGTCTTGCGTTTTGGCATTGTTTCACTAGAGTGTGCAAATTGATTGATTTTGCCACGCACGTGCCGCTTGCTTTTTCACAAAGTGGCCCCACGCGTTTGAAGCAATCCCCAGTCCTTGGGAGTTGTGGGACCCAGTTTGGTGACCCAGTTCCGAAAGTCAAAGCCAGTTGAGGGAATGTTTTCATATCATACTTTTCATGTCTTGTCCAATGTCCAGTCAATTCGCCCGCACCGGTGGGTGCAAAAGGTCCTGTCTTTCTGGAGGCAGTAACAACTGCTTCTAATAGAAGGCGTCTAACCCGCTCCGAAAAAGCCAACTGTACACACCACAAGTACTTTCGTTGACATTCCAAACTTGCAAGTTTGAAAACCACGCTGTTTGATAGACAGCGCGCTAACAAATCGATGAAACGTGTCACCCTGACAACCTCACATGGTCTTGTCTTTCCACCAAACTGTCCCAGGAAATCGCCAAATTTGCAAGTTATTTTAGGAATCCCTAATTTTGAGATATCCCCAACCAACAACTCAAATCAATCCAAGCAACCCTCAGGTCCAGCGCGCAGAGGATAAGCCAAGATCTTGTAAGGCATAGCTGAGGACCATTACCTCAAAGTCAGAATTCAATTTTCGTCCAAATTTGGACATCAAATTGTGCCAACTGCAAATGTTCATTGGAACACAAACACAATCACACACACGTACGCATTCAAAAATTCAACCCACCATTCAATTGCAATCGATATATGAGATTCTGCAGCTCACACACACAGAAGAGAAACAGGTACAAAAAAGGCAGCAAATAAAGACGGCCCTCCCCTTCATTCGAGCTGTCTGTATGGATGCAGAATCGATAGCAGCAAATTGCATCTTGCGGAGTGACATGGAAAAACGCTACTCAAATCTTGCCATGAATAAAACAACTTGAATTGACAATGTGTCTTTTCTCTCCTCGACAAATTGTGAACAACAACGTCACTATCGGAAAGCTTGAAAGCTTCTCTTCTTTGCATACATTTGCATGTCTATGTATAATTATGTATATGCAACTACATACATTATACATGAAGCCTAATTTATATACATTCTAAAACATCATAGATGCTGGCACGGTTGTATTTGCCAATCTGTAGCTACTCGCCCTTTCACAAACAGCCTAAACAGCCAAAACAGCATTGGCAGCTTGACAGAGTTGACCTATGAGCTCAGCTTCAGGAAAGCTACGAAAGATATGAGAAATAAGAGCAGCAAGAGGCTGAAGCGTCTCCTTGGTGGGGAAACCCATGGATTCCAATCAATCGATAGAAATTAGCATCTCATGCGTTCCAAAAAAAAACACCTCAGAAGGCTGCGCATGATCAGATTGTCATTTTTCCATGATTCCTACGGTCCTACTGTATATATTCCTATTACGGTACTTAATCTTCAAAAGAAATTCCGAAAGAGAAAATTCAGTGAAACCACAGAAGGATACAGAAGGTCTAATCTCATCTGCTTCGCCAAAGATCTTTGATCTCGCCTTCGTCAGTGCCATCAATGGCAGTACGCAACCCCACAACAATGTCACAGGATAAGCTCCTGAAGATTGGATATTGCGACTGGTCAAGTTCTATGTTTGAACACCACAAGCATCAACCCTGTCTCAACATAGGAAACAATTCGATTTACCACCTCTTCGTTTGACACACGTTGCAACTAAAGTTGTTTATGTGGTAGAATGTCGCCTCCCAAAGCACACCCATATTTTTTCAACTTTCCACAACACCATGGGGGTTCTACGCCTGCGAAGTCAATGGCAGCAAAAAATGCACTTTTGGGCGCAAAAGCTGGTGCCAAAGCACAAAAGCTGTAGGATACCAACGCAACTAGCGGCTTAGCACCACCTCATGGGACGTTTGGCCAAGATTTCAGTGTTGAAATTGGAAAGTGATCAAAACCCATTATGGCTGTATACAGAAGATAACATATTGAACATAAATAGCGCGATTTTCAGATCATTTTCCTAGGGATGAAACAAAGGATTTTTGATCCTCTTGCAGAGCTAATACTGAGCTAATTGAAGAGGGCCACTGTGGCACTAAAATTTGCTCGGGACGAGGTACCGCAAAAGGATCTCAATGCCAAGTTTGTGCCCAGGATGGTTGTGAGGACTGCAAAACAACCTGAGATTCGTGGGCAAAAAGCAAAGATTTCCTTTCAGTTCGATGAATTCTGAATTGGATGAATAATGTCTAAAAGATGGGACTCCTTCCCACTAATTCCTACAAGCAAAAAACTTAGAACAGTTCCTAAATTGATTGGGCGGGAATGCTTAGAGCCTGAAGAGGTCGCCGGGGAGGCAACAAGATGCAACAAGTCTATAGAAATGCCATGAAATGCCATAGACTTAACTTTCAGGCCTGCACTCTGCAAAAACATCAGAGTGCGGCGTGAGTAAACTCCAGAAACTTGCGTTGTTGCCAATGCTTTGCTCCAAGTTACCCAATGCAAGTACTGCAAAGGCAATAGGCCCATTCTGTCCTCATGAGCTGCAGAGTAATTGCATAGTACTTTGGAAGAGATGGAAAAAGAAAGGAATAAGAACGATTGGTCTGGTTTGCTAGTGTCAACTTGGCTTGTTGTGAAACAAATGATTACAAACAAACCCCGACGCACACACACACACAAATTGTGCATGTGTCCCCATGCAGCTTGGAGCAACCAACCAAAATTTATGGGTGCGAGTTTCTTTATATAAGAGTTTTCGGTTCAAAATCATCTTCCCCTTTTGGACCCGACAAATTACTATAAGAACTTGCAAGAAAATCTGTCGGGGCACATACCTTTGCCGAGACTCCCAACAGAAGCGCCACTGGATCGGCACGAAGACCACCGTGGAAGGGAACCAAGGCCAAACCCAAAGCTGACCAAAATGCTTCCAGGAATAATAACAAAGCCTGGTCAACTTGCGAAATCATTCAATCCACTTTTGGAATCTGGATGCTTTTGGAAATTTTTGGGTCCAAAGTTTTGGAACAAATGCGATTTGTCGTTGATGTTGCATGCAGTGAAGTACTGCAAATCATTGCCAACCACCAAGGGAAAATTTGCGGGAACTGAAAATGCCAAGAACAAAGAAGGAAAACAAATGCAAACACCATAAACTATCAAAAGACAATGAAAATTGCTATAAATCCATCAACTTCAAGTTGTCCCTTTCATCTTGAATCATCTTGACATCTTCATACATCCATATCCTCACCAAACCCCACCAAGTGACAGAGCCCACGAAGATGGCTCTCTTTATACGCTTTCGTTTCAGTTCCAAGATGGAAGCGATGCTTGGCGTCACTTCCAAGTAGACGAAGAGTTGCATGATGCTTGGACTCAGGTTCCCGTGCCCCGAGCATGATGAACCCCTTGTATTGCGGAGAGTTTTCCATACCCTCAAACAAAAAAACATAAGAACAAACAACAACAACAACAACAACAACAACAACAACAACAACCATCTTGTCCAACAACGACCTCAACCCATCCCAACCCAACAACCAGGTATTCCAGGTATTTATCCATTTTTCCATGACCAAGGCACAAGGATCTGGCACAGCTATGCCTCAAAAAAAACACATACAAAATACACTGAGTTTCTGACCTTTAAACCAAGTTTTGTCGGAATTGTCTGGTACGAGTACTTGCTTTACTATGGTTTATCAATGTTTATCATAATTTTATAGTTGTGCTGTGCTTCAACATGTTCTGACATGAACATAGATGAACCACATCTGAGTCGCCAATCGCTTCGGTTCAGGCGATGCCATTCAGCCAAAGGTAAGCCGGTGCCAAAGACCACCATGCTTGCCAGAACGAAACCGAACCTGAAGCTGGGCTTAGCTGGGATATCCCGCGACGTCATCCGTTCTTACATGTCTGAACATGTGAACGCAAACTGTTCATTTTGGAGGGTTTGTACCCCATCGATGGAAAGACTAACAGAAAGCCGAGCAACGTCAAACAACCGTTCAGTGCTGCAGTGCGAGATGTCGAACTCTTCCATGTTAGAATGGTCAAACTTATTGCTAGAAGCGCACCTCATGTCATGTCAGGTTGCTTTCCTTTGGGCGAATCAGTCGAGTGTTCTCCATCATCTCAAACAATCAACAAAGAAATAAACAACGACAAGTCAATATCAACAACATTAGCACCATACATCACAAGTCCACTTGCTGCCAACAAGCGAACGAGGGGTTGAGGCAAGCCAGTAAGAGAGGCAAAAAGTGCACCAGCTTCAGCATATTGCGACACCAGCGTTGTCATCATCAAAGCGAGGAAGAGGGCAATAACGATGACTTTACCTTTTTTGGAAGGTGGAACAGTGACAATTATGGGAATTCCAAAGCTTCAGTACGAAGGAACACTTCAATATACTGTACATTGCACGTCATGATTCGAACCTTCAAAAGAGGACTTGTGGTGGGAAGAGACATGTGAATCTGGTTAGAACATGTGAATCTGAAAAGAACATGTTGCAACCAAAGAAAAAGCAAATACGCATTGCATTCTATTGCATCTTTATATTAAACCCTGCAACAAGACCGGCACGGTCCAAGTCGCCCTTGGTACCCAGCCTCCGTTCGGCTGCAACGGAGAAGCTCACCTGAGGTCTTGATATCTATTGTATACTGGATACATCTGGAAACTGTATGTAGAACTACCCAATACACATAGTTTAAAATGTTGGGTATAAGTGGAACAACTCCATGTTCCATGTTCCTTGACGCTTAGGATTGCTACACCTGGCTATGAATGGGTCCAAGTCCAAGAAACTTTGACTCAAATTGTACTTGTTGGGCCGTATCCTCCTGAAACTGAAAGACCTGTTGCTTCTTTCAAAAAGATATCATTATTCATTTGTGTCAAAAGTGAAAGCATGTTATCACATGTTGCAACATCTTTGGCCAATCTTAGCCGCAACATGGCAATCATCAACTTGCTGCCTTGCTGTTTGGACAGTCCAAGATGCAGCTTCATTCTTTGAGGTCGATTCTTCAACCAGCAAATCCACCGCCACTTGTGCCTGTCCCGCATTGGGAGTCAGCAAAAACATGGCCAGGAATGGCAATGTTATTCCCAAGGTGGGTAGCTGAACGCTAAACATTAAAACATCCGGGTTCCATGGGAAGAGTTTGCAGATTCGGCTGATTGCTGTGGATGCTGAGAAACAAGTTGGCACACATTTACAACATAGTTAACTACGGATGAAAAATACATTCATCCAATTATGTAAAACTATACAAGACAATGCCGTACTTAATACGTCTAATACATGCTAGTAGCGTCAATATGCTAACCATCTACCCAATATATTGACATCATGGGCCTCCTGCATCGGAGGCAGCGGGGAAAAATAAAAAACCTCCCACACCTTTGGCCTGCGCAAAGAGCAACGCCCAGGATAGAAACATCACCACCAACGAAGGTCCCTGGGACTTAAACAAGTGGCACTCCTATGTCAAAATTCACAGGTCAGCTTTTTCAATGTAGGGCGTTTTCCGACATGTACTGGTTTTCCTCAGAATGTTTGTTTCTTTCTTACATGCCAATGTGAGGCCTTTCCTGGAGCCCTGTGATCTTGTGGGTGTAAAAACGGAAGCTAAACAAGCACCTGATCATCCTAATCAACTCAACTTGACAATCTAAATCAAACAAACTCAATTTCAACCATTCCACGATGCCTTTCTAAAATAAATCAACAACATGGTTCCAAATCCCTCCCAAATCCCTGGTTCCAAATGGGGCCAAGTTACAAAACCAGATGGTGCTGTGGTGTAGGGCAAGGCCAAAAAACCTCCTCCAATTGCAGTTCCGGTAACCTTTGGCGGATAGAGAGGGATAACATTTGATAGCTGAAAACACAGGGCAACTCAACCAGAAAAAATGTGACCGGATGCAGCTTTATCTGTTCAGCTTTGAGTGTTTCACTCTGCTAATAAAGCCAGCTCATGGTTTTCATTCACTTCCAACAAAGCGGAGTATGCAAAAGCTCAACTGCAAGAACTTGATCAAGCATTTCAAACCTGAATCAAGGAAAATTCTGAAGCATTCCCCATCTTAACCAGGATTGGTGAGGTTGCCTGATCTTGGACCTGGTTTGTCAAACAGTCTGGCTGAGTTGCTAGAACAGCTGCCGTGGTGTCACGCGAATCCCAGGACTTTGTGGGTTTGGCTGCAGCTTTTGCACTGTCTCTCCTCAGATATTTGAAGATTGCAGGGTGCCGGAAGCATCCTGAAGTCATGGTTTCAACCCTTTGGAATGTTTTTAGCTTGCTTGAGATTCCGCCTGGGCATGAAATGAAATGCTATGACATGACTTGAATTATGCTCTGAGGCAGCTTCCTTTATTGTATCAACATTGCCGAGCTTCACTATCTTCGATAGATGATTCTGATTCCATCCTCTGCCTGCCGCTGTTGGTTCTGAAATCTGGCGGTTGGTAGGTGGATTGTCTCCATGCTTACCGGGTTTTATAAGTACCAGGTGGTTAATGAGGTTTCTTCCCTCAGCAGTAGTTCGCTTTCCCTTCCAACTTTTTCCAAAATCATTTAAAATCAACCTTTAACATCTCTCCAACCCACCCGCAAAAAAGCCACCGCAGCCTAGTCGACATCCTGAGGTTCTTTCACTCCTGTTGCTGAAAACCAATGATGATTGACAGGGGTCATATGAAACCAACCCAAAGAATGCAATGTTACGGGTAAATCACCTAAAATTCACATAGATTTGCATTGCTTGGTTCCCCCTGGGTAGTTTAATGACATCTGATGGATGTTTGGAATGACAACACCATGCAGCATCCTTGTGAAAGACATCGAAGCTCTGGGATGGATCGTTCCAACCTGACAAGGCTTATGACTCATAGGATAGGAACATATAGTTGAAACATCTTGGATACCATTCTGAAAGTTACTAGTTCTTAATCTTCCGATTCATTTTTTGGATCAATCATTTTGAGCTATGCAATGTGAAGTAACATCCTGATCAATACAACGGTGTTCAATCATCATCAGCAACAAAAAATTGACGAGCGGCCTGGCCATGGCCAGCGAAAGGCTGGGGAACAATGGCTGAAAGGCACATCTTTGGCGCCAAAAGGCCAACCATGAACCATCGGTAGCTACGGTAGCTGTGTAGATCTTAGATTCTTGGTATGTCACGGTATGTCTCGGTATGCAGCTTAGCCCTTTAAAAAAGGGCTAAGCTATGCTTGGTAGAGCCAAATTGTCTCGGAATCCAGCAAGTCGGCTGACAAATCAACACAATTCCACTTTGGCAGGGTCAGTCGATGAAATTGCTACATGGAGGGCAATCTAGGCGCAAAACTTCATTGCCAAACTCGACGGAACGAGGAGTGTCATAGAGATACCTGAAATATCCTGAAATGATGGGAAACCATGGAAGGCCAGTGGACCAGGGCCTTTGTCATTTAGATTTAATGCTAGGTCGGGTTTCATGGTTTCACTCATTACCCATCCATCTTGGTGATGTTCATTGCCTGCAGTCCCAACACTGCTGCACATCGTTCCGTGGCTTGCTGGGCATAACGTAGTTCCACCTCACCCGGGGCTTCCGAAATGGAATAGTTGAAGCCATGAAACTCCAATGAGACTCCATTTTGAAGATTAGACATCTCAGGGGTCTACATGCAGGGATCTGCATGCAGGGGTGTAGCACTAGATTCAATTGGAGATTGATGACATCCATTGCAGAAGACAGGCCATTCTGATTCATATTGCGCCTCATCAACGCAGTCGCCCAAGAGTGGCCACCGCATGGCGCAGGATTGAGATGTGCGTCGACCATCCTGAACCACCTGACACAGCACCCTTGAGTCTGAACAAACAACACACAAGAGGTGTTGCTAATAAGGGTGACACGGTGACATGGAAAAGAAACATTTGTTGCTAACATTTTAATTTTCAGTGATATTAAGTGCATCATAAGAGTGTCACCGAAACGGTTAAGAGCATACACTTTCAAGGTGATTCTTTCCACTCTCATGTTTCACTTCAAAAAAACAACTGAGGAAGTTATATCATTTGCCTGGCCACGGCGATCCTTTTGCAAGCTTGGCTGAAAACCCTGCCGCTCCTGGCAACACACGTGGTGGAAACTTCCGATTTGTATGATATCAGAGCTTGCATTGTGTGATAGGTGGGTACAACAAGGCAACATCTAGTGTCATGTAGTGATGGCAAATCCTTTGAGACTATGAAGCATAATCCCACATGTTTAGGAACATTGCTTTCAGTCTAAATGGCACACTAAAAGCACTGGTACAATGGTACAACAAAGAACTTGAGAAAAAAAATAATGGTTGAAAACATTAACGTGGTGTACGTGTGAATATGGATATAATAATATGGATGAGAGATGATAAGACAACTACTATGGATGAAAATATGACTAAGACATACCAAGACCATGGTTCTCATGACACAGCGTCACTTCCAACCTCGCACAAATCCAGCAACCGCTTCAACTCATACTCGTGAAAGAGCCCTGGGGAAAGCTGCGGATTGCAGTGATTGGAAGGGACATGTATCTCGAGGTAAACATGATTCCAAAATATGGGACTCATGTTGATCCCCTGATCCTATGCAATCTGTCTGCTTTTTGCATATAAATATGGTGGTGGTATGATACAAACTGAAGAACTGTAATGCCAATTATGCCACAGCATATCAAAGGCCTTCCACCAGGCACACTTTCAACTCCTGCGATCTGAGCACTGCAAAAATTGGAATTCAGGATGGGACTGGGCTCTCTAGTTGTTTGAAAGTGAACAAAAATGCCATCGAGAATCAATCCTGATTCTTTAGAGAAATCTGGAGGAAGATCTTTTCCATCAACTACTGTTGATGGAAGAAATCTGGCAGTTGATATGGTAAACGTCCCATTATTTTCAGGGTCTTACATCCCAGGTGGTGCAGGATTTCTTCCATCAGCAGTAGCATCGCCAAACTCAAGCCAAAACCGATGGTAGCATCTCTGATCTTGGAGCTAAACACCCTGTTCAACACTGTATACTTTAATTGCTTGGCAGGTTGGAATTCCTCCACAGAAATCAAGGCACATCAATCAATGAATATCAATATATAAAAGGTCAAATCAATTCATTAAATTAAATATCAGCAAGCATAAACACACTTGAATAAACACCAATATGTGAGACAGTGGGGCATATAAGAATTATCAATGTCAAAGAAGAGCAGTAAGTTTAGGCCAAACTTCATATGTCTATCAGGGGCCATTCAAAAATCTTCAGCAAACATTTCCACCATCTATCTCAGCATAAAGAAAAGTGCTTCGGACAAATACAGTACCACATTAACTGAAAGCAAGCGAAGAAAGTCATTTCTCCTCAGGCTCTGTTAGGCGCCGGAAGGAAACAGATCTGTCGCCAAGATGTTGGACATCATAAGGTTCTGGTAATGACATGGATTTTCCATGTCGTAGCACCTTCCAGCTGGAAAAAAAACACTTCAAGTCGATGAGTGGGTGGGTAGGCCCGAAAGGCAGTTATGCCTGGAATTGGCTGTGAATATCATGGTGCAGCCTGGAATCCTGAAGAATTCGATTTTACTGGAAGCATTCAAACCAACTTTGGTTCTCATCTGTCAATCATTCCACCTGCGATCAGATTGTGACTGCCCATGCTATGTTGTATCTCTGTTGGAACACCTGTGAAAACATCACCCTTCTGCACCTGTCCCCGCTGGCCATTTCGAACCTTGAAAGATCAAAAACATACCAAAGCGGTGAGAACATGTGAGAAATGGCCTTGTCACATTGCACAACTTGGCTCCCTGACATCGAAGCCACCCTTCATCTCTGCATCCCACCAATCATAGATTGGTCGAGGAGCTTTTTCTAGCAATCCGCCTTCCCAATGACTGGAACAGGATCTGATTTAAAATCTATATTGGGACCCTCCTGAATTTCTGCAACCAAAAGCATTCAAAACTGATTCTGCAAGGGCATCGATGGATACGTATAAGCCTTTCTCTATTTAAAAAAATATCTAGAGCAAAAGCCTACCAGTCTATATATCTATTTCATTATACGTTTCTCTCTTTTTCTCTCAATATGTTGATGATAATCATAATCATACATATATAAATAGTTATAAAGCATATATATATATATATACAGCATACATATATGTATATATATATATATTTACATATACATCATATATATATATATATTAAATGTACGTACATAAATCCAGGTTTGCTGAACACCTCACCCAGAAAGGTGGAAAGGTATACTAGTATACCGCAGTAGTGAGGCGCTGTGCTGCCAAATCGCTGCTGTTCCGATCTTCTTCGACAAATTCACGCCATCTGTCCAAGCCAACAATCACTTGCCTGCAATTTTCAGGATGCAAGCAATATCAAGTAATTATCACGATGATAGCTTGGATGTAGTGAATCCAGCACCTTATTTGAAGTTGAGATATGATGAGATCATAATCATACATGCAACTGAACCTGAAGTCATTTCAATCATCACAGTGCCCATTAAGCCTCAAGAAGCGTGCTTCCTCTGCGCGATGGCTACCTTGCAAGGCGGTCTACATCAAGGCTGAAGGGCTCAAAGTGGTGGAAGTCACCGCAGTGGTGCCAGGTGTCAAAGGATGCTAGGCAAATTTGCTCAACAACTACTTTGATGACAACTTCTGCCTCCAGTGGATCATACAAGAATCTCGCCATGATACTCCCGAAACGAAAGAAAAGCAACATACTCGCCGAGCCACTCCGGTCGTAGCGAGAGGGGTCCGCAGGATACCACAGCTGCGGCACTGAGATGTCAAATTGATCAGCAGTCAAGTCCTTGACAAAACAGAGATACGCTGGAGACACAATGGCAAACTATAAATAAGAAAAAGATGGAACGAATGCTTGAAATGAACTGCCTGTTGCATCCTTGCAACGGATCCTACCAGGTCTGCACCTCATACTGTAACTATCCCTCGTCTTGGGGCATTACTGTATTATTCTTGGCATAGTTTTGGACCAGTCTGGAAGGGAAAGGACCCAGTTCATGTTCAGACTGTTCACTGGACCACCAGGCCATACACACAGGGAGAAGGAGGGAAGGATTGATTCTGAAAGCGTGGTCCAATCTGCCTGATAAAATTGGGAATTTCCACCCTGGAATTTCTTGACATCAGGAATCGACATAGAATCCACCTCTGTGATGCGGCCGATGTCAACGACTACTTCTCCCTTGCACTATGGACTTACACTTCTTTGTTCTCTGACTTGGCTGCACATATTCGGAGGCTAGCTACCAACGGCAACCTCTGATGAACTTGTTGTTGCAAAGAAGTCACAACCATCCACTTTCATCCGTTTCCCTTCTCTGTCTGAGGTTTAAAAAAGGTCAAGTGGCAGCGATGTGCCCATCATCAAAAAGCACAAATGAGTGATATGCCCAATCCTGACAACATGTGTCTCCATGAGAACTCTTCAACACCAGGTTGAAGCTGTCTAGATTTTTTCAAGGCCAAGTAAGGTATTGAGGCTCACTGTTAAGCCCTGAGTTCTGTCTCAAAGTATTGATATGTATCGACCCAAGGCATCCAATTGTGAATTGTGGAACTCGAATAAGATGCTGTAGCTCAGTCGTTGTAGTTAATGCGATCTTTCTTGAATCTGGCATCTTGCAAACATTCAACGACACCATAGTCCAACATCACTGGCTGAAGTCGACCGTGCCACGAATCTGGTCCTGGTACTTTTCTGGCCACCAAGGTTTCAAGTTCATCTCGGCCAAGAAGCTGCCATGGACCACACTGTCAGGGCCAAATCAAAAGGCATCAAACAATGAGACACTATGAAAACACTGAAAACACCATCAAACACCTACAATCTATCACACTATGATTATCTCAAATTCCTTGAGAATTCACATAGGATGGCGTAGCGTAGATGTATCAAAGGGTTCCAACAGAATCAGCAAAGCATGTCTCCTGCATTGGCCATGCCCCAAACGCGAGAGCAAATTGCTGGCTTTCTCGCGCAGGTACACCTCCTTTGTATCACTTTGTATCAATGTACACAGATTCAGAGTGGTTCTGGAGTTGAAGTGCAATGCACTGCGAGAGTTGTACATGGTGCTGCAAAGATTCATCGCACAACTTCTTTGCAGAGATTTCGTCCATGAATAGCGGTCCACTTTTGCCAGTATATTGCCGCCTGCAAATCCAAAGACTTGTATATCCTTCCTCTTTACTTGCCACAGATTCAAAGTGTTCAGGCCTTGTGTGATACATGAGAGAAATCATTTCCAGAGCGGCCGGTGCGTTTTCCTTGGTGACCGGTTCGTCATTTTCATCGCCTCAGATTGAGAAAATCATCCCAAGATCCTTCTCTGTGGTCATGCCTTTGGAGTCACCCCATCTTTTCTCTCTCTTGATGCTGAATCATAATTCATGGCCCTCCTAACCCCTATCTATCAAAACTACCAAAAACCGGAAACAAGGGTTGAATAAGGGGCTTGTAAAGGGACAATGGTGGCTGATAACCTCTTGACAAGCCATTCTTTCTGGTGGGGTAGTTTTGATGGGGGTACATGAATAAGAGTGACTTCAGATGAGCGTCAAATGCGCACGGATTCCCAAGGAACATATCCACTAAATGGCATGCAAATCTCTGCAAGACCTGTCGGGTCAAACTTTGTGGTAGGAAATTTAAAAAAGCAATACAAGAGTCACAAGACCCCATGACGTTGAGAGCATTGAATCAATGTTCCTCACTTAGGACTTGATGCTGAATACCGAAATCTCAAACATCCAATTCTTTCCAAATTCATGGGCCTCCCGGATGCGAAGGCTCCTGATTGGAACTTGAGAGCTTCATAAGGAGCTATAGGCTATAACACCCAGTCATATTTGCACTAAAATCACATCTAAATAATTCATGTATCGCAGGAGATGCACATTTGTTGGTATTCATCAGTGGCAGAAAAAATAGACGTGGCAAATCTCAAGTTCTAAGTCTGATGGTTCAAACAAACAAATGCCGTAGCAAGATACTGATAGAATCTGCAACTTATGTGTATATTATTGCTCATACAATTTACAAATATCATGTGTACATCTCTCTCTATATAACTATGCTATATAATGCTATATATATATATAGATACCTTGCATACAGCCTCCCTCACCCGCTGTCCAGCGCATAGCCGGGACAATCTGCAGGCAATATCGCTAAAACTTCTGAATTTGCTGAAGCTTCAGCTCGGACCTTGGCACAATCTTCAGTATTTCAGGTGGCTGACATGAACTATCGGAAGGCCTGCCTCCGTTGTCTCCTGGCCGATGCGGACATATTGCCTCGGTGTCTGCGGGAATAGGATAGGCCTTCCAACCTTTGGTATGATTGTCCTGCAAAATCAACATGACTTAACAACCGAGTTTAGCTAAGACATGCTAAAGCTGCTAAGACCGTGGAAATGTACTATAAATGTAGTGCACGAA
The DNA here is from genome assembly GCA_000507305.1 of Breviolum minutum Mf 1.05b.01. Lineage (NCBI taxonomy): Eukaryota > Dinophyceae > Suessiales > Symbiodiniaceae > Breviolum > Breviolum minutum. Next base: position 29,208 of record DF242586.1, read on the forward strand.
AAAACACAAGAAATAAACGACATGCATCCAAATGGAAAATAGAAAGCCACACGCATGACTGCATGTGCGTCACCTTGACATGTTTTGACCCCGAGAAATCCGTCCGAGTTGCCACTTCTTTTCGTCCGCATCTCCGATCACCGTGCTAAGTAGGAATTGATGAACGCCCAGAACATCCGGCTCAGATGCAAAGCAAAGTCAACGGCCGTGAGGGCACATGAATGATGAATCTTACATGTCACAGATGGGAATCAGTGCTCCAAATGATGGACGTTTGATGGCTAATCTCAAAGAAGCAGCAAAGAAAACTACAATTTGGTTCAGGGTTTCCGTGAATTGAGTTTGTAACTTCTGGCGACACTGGTGATATTCCAAGCGCAACCCCTGCTGTGCTTGCTTGAATAATACAAGGGGATCCATTCTGAACGAGCAACAACATCATGGACCATGCGGTTCACAAGGTCAAGCTTCTGTGTGACAATGGCGATGCTCACCTAAAATCTCCGGCAGATGGGCGCAACGATCATGGCTTACAAGGAATCAAATCGACTGTTGCTTCAAACCGAAGAGCAGTTTGCAATATCAGAAAAGAGTTAGAATCTAGCCATTCCATGAGAGCAAAGGTTGCCTTTTTTGTTCGCAAGTTGCATTGGGCATACGAGCCACATCCAACAAAAACAGGAAACAATGCAAACAACAGTTCTCTTGAACGAGATGCAAAACCCTTCAGGGCTGACCACGTCTCACTGCTTCTGCAAATCCTCGCAAAGGTTGAGTCACAAAACCAACATTGAAGGCGAAAATGAAGGAACCCAGGTATAGTCTGGTCAACGTCATTGACGCGCCAAAATGTATATCTGTGATGATTGGAAGACTATATAAACATGTTCAGAAATCTGTTGTCCCAGTTTTTGAGTGAATGAGACAATAAAGTATCTTTTCAACAAAGGACAACAAAACAAAGAAAAAACTAGTTGGTGGTTTTAACCCAGTTGAAAAATATTAGTCAAATTGGACAACTAGACAACTCTTCAGTGAGCAAAAGTCAATCAAACGCGCCTTGGATCGCTCCAACAGCCGATGTGAGGCCATTCGGTTTTGGGAATCTTCTCCTGAAATCAAAGAGTGTTGCAGATGGCTGTGATGTTCAAACGTGTCCCCTGCAACATTATAGAAGCTGGAAGTCACCCGTCATATCCAAAATATTTTTGTGCATCTCAGCTTCCAGGCGAGATTGTGAAGTGATGTTCACCATCTTGATTCGCAGTTGAAGCATCAGTCAAACTAGCATGTATACGTAGCGACGTAGGTCTTAGCACGCCCTTTGCATTCTGGAAGTCTTGGATTTCCGCATCTTTGCTTTCATCTGCACATACTACTGTAATTGTATATAGTCTGCATAGATACACATAAATTGTAATATCACCTTCTAGGATATTTTGCGGTGCTACAGTAAATCATACATTCTAGCTTCTTCTAGTCACAGGTTCTGTTCAGTGACACATTCTGTGGCTCCAGAAGTAATGGCACAGCATCGAGAAGCTCCACAGAATGCAAAGATGCTGCCAGAAGCACGTGCCACACCACTTTCTGCGATTCAAACGTCACAGGTGTCGCAGGCGAAATTACAAGACTTTCCGAACTAAAACAGTTCCAGCATGCGTGTATATGTATATATATATATATAATACGTCTATCACATCTTCTACCTTTATATACAATGGTTCGTTCCAGCCGAAAAATTAATGGATATCCGATTTGAGAAACATTGATACCAATATCTTTCTTGCAGTTGTAGTTGCTTGATGTTGCTGTTGCTGATTCTTGCCTCTGTCTGCAGGTGACGGTCGCAGTTGGCTGCCAGGGTGGTGACAAAGAGCTGGATCAAAGAGACAAAGCTCTCTGAAAGAACCTGGCCACTTTGAAAAGGCAACTCTCGCAAACGTTTTTTCAAAAGGCCTTAAGGCATGATGTTTTTTTTTCTAATAGCAGTTCCCTTTCTTCAGAACTTGTGTTCTCTGGTCTGCGCCAAATTCGAGCGGGCTCATGGACAAGAGGGCTGTCAAATACAAAATATACTCGGTTTAGTGCAGGATGGTGCATGATGTAAATCTGATAGATCTCGGTGTATTGTCAATATCACTGGGCATCATCATTTGGAATCGTAAACATGTAGCTGCGCTGTAGATACTGTTCCTATGCAATCTATACGTAATACGTTCATATGGATATAGACGTCCATATCATGTATATATATATATATTCACATATGTCTGTATGTATATATCTATATGCATATACGTACCTGTCTGAAATAGATATTGTATCAAAGAAACATGTTAAACAAATATAGAGTAGATGCACACAAGTATACATATATATATATAGATGTGTGTGCATACATCATACATACAACATAGATAGTGTCATGGTCTATACTATAGTGAAAAACCTATCATACACAGCCAAACACAAGGAAATCCATGTCCACCAACGGTCAGCCTTTGGTGAAGCCAAGGAGAGCCATCGCCAAAGTTTGAGTCCCAAGGGACCATCTCAGCTGAAAAATCCATCTGTGCTCTTCCAAATGTCTGGGAAATAATGTCATGATCTAAAATATATCATATATGAACATATATAGCCTATATAGCTGCAAATTTGAGGTCTGGACATGTGATGTCCCCAAAGTTCTGCATTCCAATAGATCCCCGGTCTTCATAAAGACTGTCTATACCCAGGACGTCAAGGCCACAAACCTCAAGGAGCAAAAGACCCATGTGATCCTCACGTTTGACCTTTCTATTGCCATGGTCTACCGGTCTACCCATATTCCAAGCACCAATTTTGAGTAGGAATTCTTACAAGTGATTGGTGAACATGAATATTTATGAATATGTATAATATTTAACGTCCTTTGACCGACCATCTTTGAAAGGTTGACCAACCCTTCAGCCAAATGTCGTAATAGTCTGGAGAGGCAGCCAGGAAGGTGCATATGGCATAGTAGTTGACCCGAGCTGTTACAAGTGCTGCTCGATAATCTTTCATAGCTTGCTTGTTGATGGTGCCTCACACTTTCTCAGTGTGATTTTTGGTCAAGATGGCTGACTGATTAGACTCAAATTTGTCAGGTCGCCTGGGTGGAAGAGCTGTACGGCCAAACGAGTGATGAACTCTTGCGCGACAGACGCCTTGTCTAGAAATTCGCTATCCTGGCCCGTCATGGTTTGTAGCGCATTCAAATCCAATATCATCCAATGTCATCTTGCATGATCTTGCTATCCATCATTGTTCATTATCAGACCTCGCACATGAATAGATAGCAACGAGATACAAAGAGGAATTCTAGAGTTTCTTGACTCTCTTGCCACATTTTCAATGTGGTTCCCTGATCTCGTCCTGACCAAGAGACATAAACTTTCAGACCTAGACCGTCTTTTTATGATATCGTGGGTCCATGTATCTTCAGCAATCTGTCCTGCCTGAAAACCAAGCTGAGCCCTCGGAGAGTCACAGTGTTGCAGCTTTGCCAGTCGACGTTGCAGAAGTGCACGGGCCTGCCACATGCATGGCCAAGCTAACGGTTTACAGGGCACGAATGTGTGAAAATAAAAGATACAGTGGCATTCATGAACTGAACCACCCTAAAAATGGATTGAGTAAAGTATTTGGTATAATCTCACAAATGCTGATACATGCTGAACCAATTTACAGTTCGTTCCTTCAGTTCCTGCCTCTTCACCTTCATTCTCTTCCAGGATCTCTAAAGCGACTGTCTGCTTGACACAACGGCCTTCTGCGTTCTGCGTGGTGGGCAGTAGACATCCCCACACGCAAACACAGCACACACATCCTCTCTTGAAAAATGGTCTCGCAACGCTCTCTGATTTGCCATTTAGTGCTTCCGGCATGAAATCAATGTATTATGCCGCTGAATCATGCATCCACGCTTCAAGGACCTCCCCCTTGGCCTGCAAGTTCTGCAAACTCAACAATCAACCTTGGGCAAAACGGCAGTACACACAAGCAAGATCAGGGGCTGCGAATCACACCCGGTTGTGGAAGCCAATATCACATCTCCAGTTTTTCCACAAACTCCTCAACAACCAGTTGTTCATTCAAAACAGACATCCTTCTTTTGTATTAACATCAAGGAACAAGTATATAGGCCCATCATTCATCTACTGCAATTCTCTCTGCCTCTCTCTCTGTCTTTCTACCCTCCGAATATAGACACCAAAAATGATGGATACATGGTGTATATATTTATACGTATGCTGATGCTGATGTAAATATCCATCTACATCAATTTGTAGCTAAAATCTATTTACTGCTATTCTAGCGATCTCTAAATCAATCTGACCTTGCGAAGCTGCCCTCAGTCCCACGCCGCTGCATCATCCGCAGGTTGTAACCTTCGTGGTGAGGACCCCTGAGGCATTGGATTTCCACTGTTGGAAAAGGGGGGGCATCCTGAAGTGTCACTCCATCTGACATGTCTGAGATTTAGGGATTGTATCAAAATATACTCAAACATTTCTTAGACATTCTTTTGCATCCTACATGCCCAAAGAACTTAAGCAAAAAGCATTAAGCATCTTCCATCATCTTCGCGCCTCGGATCAAGGTGGAGTGATGTAGAGGAGATTTGCTCGAGTTCGGCCAACGTCTCGAAAGTCCAGCGGGCTTGGGAACGTGCCGTGGGACACATGAAAACCTCATGGGTGTTCGGTGTTCAGTGACGAAATCAACTTTCAAATGTGCAAAAAATATCAAAAACACATGTGGTAAAATCAGCTCAATTCCAAGAGTTTTTCAAATACTCAAATCCGACATAAGTACAACATACGGGTTGAATCCAAGCTATGAGCCCGGAAACCTAGCTATGAATCAAAAACAAGGGAAGACAGGGGATTCGTTTCAGCCTTGAAGATTCAGCTGTAAGGATATTCGGACACGCGGCTGCATTTCCAGCTACGGAATAAGCCAGGAATGTCTCGTAGTAGCTTTGAATGTAGTAGGCATTGGGTGTCTTTTCTCCTGCACAATGTCGCAACATGTCTCAGCAATCTCATGTAGATGGTTTGTACATCATACATCGTATCCTGTATTGGTGACTTTTGGTCACTGCTTGTTCTTAAAAAAAACACAGGTTCTCCTGCTGGGAAAATCCGCCACATGGCATGCCGTCGTTGGTTAGGTGCTTGCAACTGCAAGGCTTCTGCGCTCGCATTGCTTGCAAGCAAAACTCGACCATCAGAGCTAAGGAGTTGCCATAGCCTAAGGAAATCTAGGCACACCGACATGGAAATGTACTATGTAGCTTGGGTGTATTCCCTTCATAACATTTTTGGATGTGTTTTGTTTTTGTGTTTTTTTGGTAGGGGATGTCCATGAAACACTGTTACTTAGGTCAGAGATACATTGAACATGTAGCCTCAACTATCCTGAATTCTTAGGAGTTCACGACGTCATCACATGATAATGAATGCACGGGGAGATACTGGATATCATTGGACTCATCCAGAAGCAAAAGGTTGAAAGTAAGCATCTAAATCTGAATAGTGACAGCACAGCTTTTGAAATCAAACCACATGAAGCAAATTTGTAGGACAAAGCAACTCTTCTTCTACATGAACGAGTGTCCAGGACCTTTGATGCCAAAGCTCCTGGCTGAGTTTGGAAAAAGTGTTGACATGTCAAATCTTGTGAAAAGTCAAACCACTAGATGATGTGGAAAATTCAGAATCAGAGTTTCAGAGACCAACGGCACTTTTGGCACACTTCGATATAAAGCTTGTGGGATCTTGTCGCTCCTTTTCGCTTGGCCTGACTCCCAAACACAAAGCACTGAAAGATACATCGCCAAAGCGATTTGGGCTGCCTCATGGTGCCATGCAATATGACACACCCAAACAAACAAAGAAAAGCTCATGGTGAAATATCATGAAATATCTGACACATCATTTTGAATGCAATTCAATAAGTTGCATTCTTGTGCACCTTAGCCGTTTCTTTTGCAGTCTCCCAATTACATGGTAAATTTGCTCACAATTCTCAGCTAATGACTGTAATATACTATCATACACGGTAAAACTCCTTAGATCTTGACATCGCCTGCAAGGCAAAGTTCCCGCTGGTCTGCTGGGATCACAAAACAGCTTTGACGCGGCCTTGGAGACAAGTTGGACTTTTGCAGGGGTCAAAGGTTGATTTCTATGGTAAATTATTAGCTAAATATACCATAATACATGGAGCATATGGGTTAAAATTACCAGACCAACCCAAACAATGTACTATTTTTTGGGGGAAATTTCTCAAAATTACCGTAGATTTGAATTGTTCGATCACCCCAAAAGGACCCCTGTTTCTTTTAATTTAGGGGCTACTGGTTTTTGAGGGGTTTCAAATGTAGAACTGCATTTGAGTTGGTAAAGACTAACTCAACCTGCAACTTGAGTCTTGAAGCTCCAAAAAGTTGATTCCTGTGAACATCTGCAGCTGAAAGGCTGCAGTAGATCCCAGTTGGGTGAAGAGCAAAACGATACACTTGCCGAAGTGATGCCAGACCATCCTGTGATCAAAATGCCTGGCAAAGGGGTCATCATGTAGTCATCAGTACCGATGTGTCATGTTTCATGAAACCCGGGAAACACAAAGTTGTGAGGGCAGGCATCGCGGACAAATTAGACTACTTTCATTAGTTTATGACAAAGTCTTTTTTTTTTCAACCCTTGGCCCAATTCAGCTTCTCTCACGCTTGGATCTTGGCTACAGCTCAAACCAAGGGTCCCAAATGAGAAGCAACAAATATAGTATTCTGCAATGGGACTTCGTAGATTGAAGCATATTGAAGCAACATGCACAAACTCAAGACTGACCTCCAAACTGAAACGTTGTTCAAATACAATCCGAGCCTTTCGAACCATCATCGCAAATGTCGCCAAAGAAAAACTTCTGAGCCACTTTGAGCTCAAACTCCAAGAGTCGCAAAAAATTGATACCGTGTATGAAGCTACCAACCTTGGACAGCCAACAAAAATGCGCAAAAAAACAGGTTCCGCCAAGGATTCTGACAAAGGCTTGTGGTATCATGGTACGAGTATCATGCTGAGCTACAAACAGAAGTTTTGGGCCTCAAAACTCCTGCCACGACGTTTAAGTATTAAAGCAGCTTGCAGAGCGTTTAATGTCTCAATTTGTCCTTGCTGAGAAAGTATAAGTACTTTCTTGACAACAAGAATTGCCACCAAACCCTATGCAGTCCTGCAAGCTCTTTGCTACTGCGAGTGTCCTGAAAACGTTTTAAACGATCTGGTCTTTCTCTATCTAACATTGCACTGGCAGGTGAACATCAACATGAAACTTCGTTGGACCTTAAAAAAGGTGACCGCCAACATTGTGACTCCAGAAGCCAAAAGAACTTCTAGAAGATGCATGCCTCACAAATGAGCCACAAAGTTCAAACTGGAAGGATTTCGCTCTACGAGCACCTGTTTTTTTTTGTGTTCCTTTACAGATGGAGAATTTCTGTACAGAACTGGCGATGTTTCTTTTCCATCAAGCTCTGCGTACCTGGGTCCAAAAAGATCTAATGAACAAGACGAATTCCATGTAGACTCGACAAACCTCATTGAACAAGCGTGCGAACCTCCAGCGAGAGGCCGCAAACAAATCAGTTGTGACACCGCTTGCTCCTGCCAAACAAAAAGCGACTAGCATCAAGTTAACCGTTTGAATTGAAGACGGCAACAGCACCAATACCAACACCCAAAATCAGAAGCATTGACTTGATCTCCAAATTCAAAAGATTTGATTCGATGCTACAGCGTGCCAGTTCTTGCTACACACACACACACACACACATTTTCGCATTTTGAGAGTTCAATCTAAAAGCTCAACGGTCTGCAATCTGCCCATGTAGTGACAAATGTCCGCGGGTCAAAATTGGTGTGCCGAATAGCAGGATCACAATGCGGATCATATTCATGTTTTGGTAGATCTTAGAGTCAGTTACTGTGGTGTCCACAATTTTGATCCACACAACAGTCACATCACTTTAGACTGTTGAATGCTTGAAATCTGCCCGCACTGGTAGGTGCAAAAGGGCGTGTTTTTTGGGAGGCAATAAACAATGTCAGCATTGGCGGGGGGAGGGGCTTCTTTGCGTTAGAACTTATGTGGTGACTATGCCGAGATAAGAGGGTGCATTGCACCTGAATTTATACACATGTTGGCATAACAAATTGCCCAAAAATATCCAAAAATGATGAAACACGTCTATGTTTCATTCTTTTTCCTGATCACGGGGCCATTTCGTACAAAACACCATGTTTCTTGCTTGTCAGTGTTGAAAACTGGAAGTGGGAGAAAACGCCAACATTTACGATAGGTTTTGCGTGCATGTTTGGCGGGGCCCTGAACATGTTTTTTTTGGAGACCAAAAACTGTGTAAATAGCATTGTTTCGTTCACTTTGCATTCGACACAAAAATATGGTAAATACCAGGGTTAATGGTTTCTAGAGGTGCAATTATGCCTTAAGACACATTTGGTTTTGGCACACCCAACACCACACATGATCGTGGAGTCTGGCAAATCTTTGATCCATATCGTAAAATATCATGAGATACTAAATATATCTAAGTAGTGAAATATATATATATATAAATACATATATATTTATATATGCATATAGATATATATATCATCGTGAAGACTCAAAATGCGTCTAGTTGCCCCGTCCTTTGGCAAGGTCTTTGCTTGCCAAAACGCACGACTTAGCCACTGGGCACCCACTGCCAGCAGTTCGGATGGTGAATTTGGCAAGGCCAGGCCATAATGTATGCCTGATCAAGGAATCAACACAAGGAACATCATAGCATTCTCTAAAGAGCAATTCGGCAATTTGATGTAATTTGTATAATCTGAATTTTTATATTCATGCATGCATATTTGACCCATATTTGTCTATGTTCAAATTTTCTGATGGTATACTGAGTTCCGCGGCAGCCAACTGTTTGCTACTACCCCGAGTGTTGCCAATAATCCATCTAACATTGCACAGTGACTTGCCTATGCCGCGGTTGCCCTTGACATCTCGCCCTTTGCGGGACAGTTCGTCTAGGCAACGTCTTTGACTGTGGGATACAGCCTCCTCCTTTCGGTTTCAAAGTTCGAATCATTGGTGCAACTGATGCGTGAGGAATTGAAAAGCAAGGAAATATCACACAGGATCCAAAAACTGCGTACATCCTGACAACAACTGTGCAGCTAAGATCAGGCTGCGGCAGGCTAGGTACAATGGTGGCACCGGGCAACTCAGCTCTTAAAGCTATGCATAATGGGGAATGACACCACCATCAACTTTATTTATGGGATAAAGAATAGGCATGAATGATCATGAGATATCGTGAACGGGCATATACTCACTAAGATATGGCAAGTATCATGTAGTGTTGATACAAGTCGTGTCTGTATCGACATGTTTCTATCGTTGGATTCATGGCTTTCGAGTCCCACATGACTTCCTCGCGGACATGTTCGGCTTCCGCCAAGTCGTCGAAGTCCATGAGGCATTGACCTTGTACCTGGAAGCCATGTGATCATGTCATGTCATGTCATGTCATGTCATGTCATGGTCCAAATATTTCTCTCCCAAAAGTTGAGAAAAATGAACAAAACCAGTTGGATTCAAATCCAGTTATCTAACTTCAAGCGAAAGGACAATAAAAACAATTCTCGACAAGGTCAGGTGACCTCTGCAACGGTGGCGTTTGGTGCTGCTTGCGAAGCTTTTGCTTCCTGTTGTCAGTTCTGAGGCCCTACCTTCAGCGCAATGTTGGATAACTTTAGTTCACGTCTACTTCATTTTCCAAGCAAATCCAAATGTCATTTTTTTTTAAGGGGCATGTATTACGTATAGAGTAGCAAAGCATCATATCAAACAACACCTGGACAACAAAGGCCGATCAAAAGAAATGGAATGAAAGAAAAATGGTGGAACATGGTGGAACATGCTCTGATGATCATCCAGGTATATCCAGGTATGCTGATGCCAAACTCGTACGGCAATCTCCAAGATCGACTCATCAACCGTCGGACTCCTCCTGTTCCAGCTCCTCGAAGGCAAACATGTCGCGCTTCGGATAAATAAGCCGCCATCGCTGGCGCTTGTGCAAACCAATGCTGAATGAATTGAAACTGAATTGAATACACCCTAGAGATCCCTAGAGTCTTGCAGTTGGAGCTTTTGATGTGAAATCCAAAGGTCTCAGTTTTGTGGTTTTGTGCATAGCAATGCTTCAATGCTTTGCAAAGTTTGCAGCATGAAGTTAGCATAATAGCTGTATAAAACAGCTCCTTCCCACCCAAAGAGATTTCGAGATAGAGGCCATGCATTGATGGGGTTTAATTTTGCCGCCACCAGGAAGCAACCATGTCATGGAAGAAAGAATATCTCCAATCACCACCACTCCTAGATTTGATGCGCATCTATTAGTCTGTGATGCCGCTGGCGCAAACAAACCATTGGGCCATGTTGCTGAAAGGAATCCAAGCATTGGTGAACGGATTCGATTGCCCAACATCATGACAAACAAAATGCAAACAGTACCCATTGATCCAATGGTATGAGTAATTATATGTAATGAGTATGTACCAGCGAACTGAGTACAGTAACTCTCACTTTTGCAATTCGCATCTTGCGAAACCCACATGAAACACACGCAGTTGGGGTCTCACCGCGTGGCGTTTTGTATGTACAACTCACCTCCTTTGGAGCTGATCATACGCAACCATTTTTTTTTAGAAATGTGGTTTTTCAGACGTTTTAAAAACATCAGAAAGTCACCAAATGCTCCAGAATATTGATGAATATCATGTCTTTATGTCACAAATTTGATTCATTTTCTATATTTTCTATGTCACTTGAAAGAAATCAACCACCCTCGAAACACATTTGCTGACGATTTGGAATGCCGCAATTTGTATTTCGGTATTTCATGTAAGCAAATCAGGCGAGCTTTTGGAGTTTAATCCACGAAGGAGCTTAGACCAATCTTCCATCCCCTGCAAGAAGGCAGCAGGGAACACGCTTTGGTTGCTTCCAAAATGACCCTGGAAAATAAGGGCTGAATCACACCCATCAATCATCTGAACCCCTAAAAAAACACCTAAAGGCAGTTTGCATCACTAGCAGATGTGAAAAATCAATCTCTAGTCCTCCTCCCGTGGAGGTGGTGTTCTGCGCATCATAGGTGGCCCCACCTGCGCATCATAGGTGGCGAATAGCCACTTGCCCCTGTAGGACTTACATCTCTGGACCATTTGATTCTGGCCTAATCCTATCCTGGAGAACTAGCCTTGAGAATTCCTGGAAAACCCTTTGAGAGCCAACAGTGCAAAACGTTCCGAAACTGATTCCAGTTTTCTCCCAAGTCACGTTGTCTTATAGGCATGTGAATCTGGGCTGTAAAACTTTGAATCACAAAGCTGAATTGGAATTTGCCAGTCCACCATCTAGTGCCCCTGCTCATCTGTTTTCAGGCTCCTTGTTTCATGCCAAGGAGAATATTTCCCATTACAGTAGACTTCTTTTATGTGTACAAGGGTAGATATTAAACTAAGAGCTCCCTGCCCAAAAAGCCACAGTTGTCATTTCTACTTATTACTATTAAATTATATATTTAAATGATAAATATTCAAACATATTATAGGATAAATATGTGTGGAAAATCTCCATCTTACTTTTCTCATCTAACTGTACTACGGTACCGTATAGTAGACTAAGAAGCTTCCACATCCTCTACAAGTCCCTTTTGTTTAATCCAGGCATATGATTTGACTTCAAACATGACCAACATCATATGCTTGGATTCGGCTACAAACATCACGGCCTGGGGCAAGCTACGAGCTCGTCCAGCAGAACTTCCTATTGGTGAGCCGCAGATTCACCGTATGGCATAAGTCTTGCGAAAAGCCAGGCAACGTTCCAAGAAAAGATTATAACATAATACATCATCAAACAAAATGATACATGATAACAATATTAATATTCTTTCATATTCTTACCATGACTTTGATGACAAACACATAATCACAAAATTGTCACTTGAACTAAAACATTGCATCATCTACCCACAGTTTCACCAACTTCCTGCAAAAAAGCAATGCCCAACATCCGCCTCTTGGCCCCGCGTGTGGCGGCTTTTCAGGTAGGCCCTGAGGGGTTATCTGCTTGGCCTTGACTCCCTTGGTAAAGCCTTTGGCTGCCTGGTCAGCAATCAGCATTGTGTGGTCTCACATGGTCTCAGGAACTGAGCGAACTCCGCGCGGAATCGACCTTTGTAAGCTGTGGCCTGTATCTATATTATGCGATGGATTGCAGTATCCAGGATCCATGGCTGCTGGAGGAACTGCACTTCGTAATGTGTAATGATGTAAAATATTGTACTAATGAAAATTCCCTTCACAACTCATGGGAATCATGGCTTAAATAGATAGATACTCCGTAATATTGGCTGCCTTATCCTCAAGCTTTTGATCATTACATCATACCATTCATACCATTCACAGCTGATAGCTGCATCTTGCACCTGTCGCTTGAACTCGGCTTCAATCTTGGCTTTCTTCAAAGGTGGTGGCTTCTTCTCCTCATACCGCTGCCGCGAAAAATTCCCGCCCTCCATTGCTTGGTGTTTCTAAGGACCAAACATAAGCCTGTCCATCACCATGGACAATCGGATGCCCTTGAACGAAGTTAGTCTCCAACTTGGCGTTCCAAGCTTAAAAGCTGCGTGTGGCTCACATGATCTTCCGGTAAAAAAAGGGTTGAGAGCCACACACATAGAGCTTCAAAAAGGGTACGATGATCAAACCTCAGATTGCACAAGCATCACTGTAGTGAAAGAAGATGCGTTCACCTTTTTTTCCTTTCAGAGTCAGATTGGAACATGCGTTGGCAAATATTGCAAATCTTGTCAAATAAGGCATGCAACCACCCTTTGAGCTTCTTGGTAGCCGGTAACGGCAAATGCCATTGTCTGACATCATAAGACTACAGAATGCTTGCATCAGAGAAACTTCGGACCCACATCGCCACGGTGATATGCGGCGTTCTGAGCAATGCAGCTGCAATGCAAAAGACATTGAGGAATACAAAGAAGATATTGAGAGGCACGGGGAATCAAGTATGTAAAGGCACTGAAAATGCCTTCAGAGAAACAGCGAAAAATAAATGTCATTTAAAGCATGGAGATCCAATTTGTTCAGATTTTTGCCAAGCTCCAGACACAATTTCTGCCTTCCAACCTCACCACTAAACAGAATGGAATCATCCACACAAAATCCAACAGCTGACAAACCTGATGGTTTCTCTTGAAGTTTGCAACTGAAATCCAATTTTGAGATGAGCAACTTCTCCACTGGCAAGGTCCGTTGTCCCGTGGTCTCAATGAAGCCGAGGCCCACAGAGCCACGGACACCTCGAAATCGATGAAGCTTTGAGAAGCTGGGCATCGAAGCCATGACAAAAACCGAGCTTCCCGAGCCCAAGTCTGTCTGAAGAGCACGTAAACCCTGGACCTTTGAAGATTCAAGAGCACGTAGATCGACAGAAAATTCGGAAACGTGCTGTTGCGGTGATGAGAATGTTCCAAAAAATTGCAGATGTATATGATATGCTGGATTTTTTGTGCTGTTTACAGGGACGGTGGTATGCCAAGATCATCACATTCATGCATATCGAGAAAAACATGCCTTCGGGCTCATTTAGGACCTTTGGGCAACACTGTAACATTGCTCACATTTCGATCCTTTCATCAGATGCCTGCGCCTGACAGTGCCAAATGCATGTCACAACTGCTTCAACATTGCTTCAACACTCAAGACTGGAGATACTTAGACACCCACCGCTGCTTTGCCCCGCGGCAGCATGTGGTCATACTCTGGCCTGGCAGTCTTTTGATTGTCCTGGAGGTGTTGCATGATGTTACAAGCATTGTTGTACATTCTTGTACAATTTGGCAGAAAATAACACATCTTGAAGTGTAAACCACAGGAACTCTTACATTCGACAAAGCCGGATGTGCCCCATGTCACGTCGATGTGCAACCTTGGCGTGGAAACTCATCGAGGCATATCGATGCTTGATGACTTGAATTCCTGCAGCTGAGAAACACATAGATCTGCGATGTCTGCGTTGTAGTTCATCAGGTGACCTCACGTACAAGTCCACATGAACCTGGATGACCATGGATGAACATGAAACATCGTGACAAAGTTGCCGTACTCCATCGGGTGTACATTTGCTGCAAACGAAGATGGACCGATTTGTCCAGCGGGCTGTGAGGATCTCACGTAGAGTTGCTTCGCAAGCAGCAGGATCCTCAAAATGTCAAGCCGAATCCAAATGTTGATGACTCAAAGACATTCCGGAAATGACGAGAAATTGCCTTACGACGTTGCAATTGGATTGATGGATCATGAATCATGGATGAACAAACATCCAAAAATACTGACACTGGATGCCCCGCAAAACAATTAAACAAACAAGTCTGGATCAGCTTCAGTAACTTGCTCAAACATCCCACATCCATCCAACTGCCAACTATATATTAAATATCATTTAAATCTATAGAGTCAAAAAGCTGGCTGCACTAAGGTGGCTGCATTCGTATCATGATACTCTGCAGCAGCTGCTGGGAGATTAGGCCTTGACCTGTGGCTCGATGATTCCAAGGGAGATGTCCAAAAATGGCCAAAATGAACCCTGAAACTCGGTATTGTGAAACTTGATGATCTGATTGGAATGGCCACAATCTTATCCTACTATTTTTGGAAAAGATTGAAGGTCGCGAAAACGAACGGAACATGTGCAGCCCCTGACATTTCGCGGTCGAAGTCATTCACGTTGGTGATTCTGTGTCGGTTGAAGTCCTTGACGCAAGCTGTATTCAATACACGAAATGTGGGGATGTCAAGCCAAATTGGTGACCTCAAAATCTTTCAAATTGACTACAACCTGGAAGTTATATAATTCTGTGATTCATTTTAATTTCACAAATCTTTATAGCCCCTAGCTTGGACTGAAACAGGCACATGTAAATATTAATCTAAAATGAATGTCTGAGTCTGACCTTTTATCTCCTTGGAATGTGATCCCCACACTCCTTCGCCGTGGATGTGTCGAAGCGGACACCTCCAGGAAAGCGCTTCGCCTTAGTCAGCTGAAATTTGGGGTTTAACTCGAATCTGATCTGGCCAAAGGACTTTGTTTCATCCTTTCACTCACCTCTTCATTCATTTCCAGGTTGCCGGCATCAGGATGAAGGACTGCTTGCAATGCAAAGTGCCCTGAAGACTTCGCTAAGCTTTTCGTTCAGTGGAGATCCAAAAGGGTTTGGTCATCTGTCTTCATCGTAAGTCCAGTCAAATTTTGAATAGTCCATGATGGTCCATGATTTGGGGATTGATGGTCCATGATGGTCCATGATGTTACATATTTAGTGATTCAATCATAGTCAAAGCTTGCCTAGTAGTGATCCGGTCACACGCAGCTGTTGCTCACTGGACTGGGGCTCAAAAATATAGGCAGGCCCTGTCATTCAATACCATCCTAGAAATGACGCCACATCCCAGTTAGTCCGTTTTTTTGTTTTCATTTCTTTTCCATCCTATGCACTAATATTTATCTACTGTGTCTACGTCATTTTAAACATCAAATCTGTCCGAACAACATTGAATTCTCCATAGAAGTGTCATCTTTGTTTCCAACTTCCCTTTCATAACAACATCAACCCAACAAACAAATACAAACAACCTCAACAATCCAAACACACAAAAACCAATGGCTGGTGCCACCCAGACCTAGTAGGCCATCTGCAAGCTCCCGTGGAAGGGCTCGGTCATAACTGACACCGCTAGGCACCTTCCCGCGTACTGCACCTGAGATCGTTTTCGGGTTTCCGAGAAAGTTGCGCTCAGCTATACATACAACAGTCATCATACAGGTATGCACAGGTGCTATTTTCAAGGAAAAAACATGGCAGACCTTTGAAAGATATCTTGCTGACATCGTAACTCTGACAATTGAGTCAAGGGCAATAGATATTCCGAGCACTCCCAAGAAATTGATGCAAATTGAGCCAAGATTCTGTAGTTGACGTCATATTTTCCCGGAGCCGCCACATCATTCTCCAACAATTGCTTGCGACCTTACTCCAAGCTGGTACGGGAGTCCATGGTCCATGTTGAAGAGTCATCAAAATCTGAGAGTCTGGACCGCTAGATCTTGTGAAGTCCCAAGCAGGAAAGCGTTGCTTGGGATATCCCTATCAAGGCAAAGTGTGAGAATTCCGGAACGGATGCGGGGCCAAAATTATTGGATCCGAAAAGCTAGCTCGTGACGAAGATTTAGCAAAAATATGCAAAAATCAATATCATCTGTAACATTCTATGACCCTATAACCTGTTGTTTCATTGTAGAATTCTGCGCCATACCTACATGGCAATTCTATAAATACCTTCTGACTGCGTAGAAAATTCTCAAAAAGTTTCTTTCGAACAAACCCCATTGTTGCGAAAGAGCTGCTAAAGATTCATCGAATGCAACATTGATAGTGTGCAACTCACATAAGAATAGACCCACAAATAAAACAGTTACAAAACAAACTTCAACACATGCCCTTGTTAACTCGGAAAAAGACCTCCAGAAGTCTGCACCAAAATTCAAGTCCTTCTTTTTAATCCAATCACTGGAAATCTTTCCCCACAAAGGATGAAAAGCAACTCGCTTTGAAGCGACAAGGCATTTATTTCTCGTAGCTTTTTCCCTTGGCAAAGCATATGGCCCCATATGGCCTTGATATCCTGCAGATGAAGGTCTTTTGCTGGTTCAGAGACCCGGTTGTAGTGGAGCTGGGGATATCGACCCACCTTAACAGGAGAACCATCATATCTCAGCACATTTCATCCCTTCAATCTTATATCATATGTACTCACTGTTTAACACAATTGTGATTATGCAAACTACTCATGAAGGTAGTTAACAACTGTTCCAATATTTTCTACTGAGTCGTTTTGACACAACAAAATGATATGTGAAACACTCGTAGAAACTGCAAAGTGGCTGATGCTTTGACGCATGTCGTTAAACATGTCCTTCAAACACTTTGTGAAAAACCTGTTGGATCCTTTGAAAATTAAGGCAGTCACTCGCAAGTTGTTGTACTGGTCCCAGTTCAAAGCCTTCGTCCAAGCACCTGAAACGGGGATTTAAAGAAAACAAGGCCTGGAGTGTCCTGACTGCTACGCAGCGTTTGCTCAAGCAGACAGAGAAATCCATGGATGGAAAAGTATGGAAAACTGACAGAAATGTCAAGATCTGACGGAACTCACAGTTGCAGTCTGGCCTTCTTTTGGTGAACCCTGATCATACCTATCGCAAAATACAACAACGCAGCACTCAGCACTCAGCGCTCACTGCAACTTTTTGAACAATTTTAATGTAATTACATGTAATTACTCCTTGATAGCCTGAGCATCTGCGGTCGTGCTTTGACTGAAATCCGCCTCCAGTCGTCCATCTCAACATCAATGCCAGTCAGGTTGAATGTCCTTAGCAAGTCATCCGAAGTCATCGCTGGTGCTTGGAGAATCAAAGAATGACAGAATTTCATAAGGGAACTGGATGCGAATTTGACATACTGTCGCCGTAGGAATTGCCATCAAAATCGTCATTCATATCGCTATCTGCCAAGGCCATGACCCTTGATTCTGTGGAGATGTTGGGACTTGGTCACAAAGTGCCAATGGCCTCAGCCCGGATTCAAACATGGGATATGATGGGATTGACATTTGATTCACGTTGCTTTTGCTTAGCTTCACTAACTTGATCTCAAGTTGAATGCACAAGATCTATATAGTTTTCAATACAACATGAAGAAAAACACATGTATCGGTTCAATTGGGGCCTGGACTCACCATAGGGCCCTCGTTGACGGAAGTCAGGCCCCTCGTGGTTTGTGCAACGAGATGCAAGGAGAACCTTCCAATTGTGCCTTGAAAATCATCTTTGGTTCCTGAGGTGCTGACTTTGGTCCGACCAATCACCATGTTATATTGCACCTGTCAGGAAAAAACACAACCCCCAAATTCTAGGAGATCATAGCCTGTAAAAAATCCATTTTCGACTCATCCTTTTATGTTGATGATTGCTTTGTTTTCTGATACATACAGGGGTTGCCTTGTACCAAGCTGGATCTGGACGCTGGTCAGACTTCCAGCCTCCGCGCTGGAGCAATCATGAACACATATCCTATCCCCTCAAATTGCCACTGCTGATGGATGAAATCTACGAAATCTTGCACCACTTGATTCACATTTAGCACAACACCATTATTTCAGATCGGTCCTCTTAGGTGGTGTAGCTTGGCAGATGTGTAGCATCTTAACATATCGTTTGTTTACACAAAATCAGCACAAAAACGGAGTTGAATTGCTCCTCCAAAAAGCATCCATGCTTGTCTGCGGTCAAGGTACGGTTCAATGCACCTGGACTCTTTGATGCAGTAAACTTGGATGTCCTCAGCAACGTGCAAAACGTTGGAAATACCGTCAGCCTTTTCAAGTCACTTTTGTTGGAAATTTCTGGGGCGCCATCCAAGGACCATCATAAATGCCAGTTGACAAGAACGAGCTGGTTTCACTCCTCTCAAGTCTTGCTGGAGTAAACAAAGAACCAGAACGTGTGTGGCCATGTGTGGCCCCTTCAAAATCCCCAATATATCATCCTATAGGTTCCTATAGTATACGTGTACTAATGTACGGCTCTTTCTTGGCAAGCAGGTGCTATGGACCTCTGAAGATAAAGCCCTCCACTTGATATCTAAGATTCCCTAGTTGAACTCACAGCAAATTCAGCAACACTGTTTCTAGTCGATCACAAATGAGGACATCTGTCATCATCAAACAACTCTGGACACCTTTCCAGCTGCTCCAGGATTAGAGTTCTCCTGCCCAATTTCTTTGGCATCTGTGTTTCTGGTGGTGCCTGTCCAGTCCATCGAGCGTTGTTCACAAACTTCTGGGATCTCCACATACTGCCTGTTACTAATGCATCATCCCCAAATGTCAACTGAACATGGGAGTATCCCAAAGTCCCAAAGTATGACACCTGTACTCAGGGTTTGGTCCGTGCTTCATCGCACAGATTTGTCCTCCTGCCTCTTCCTCCTCACGTGTAGCCGCGAGCTTTTGGCCCAACCTGGGTCGATGAGCACCCCGAAACGCTCCGTTTTTTAGAATCTGGCGGAGTACAAATTTGATCTTCGTACAGTCTCTCATTACCCAATATACTTTCTCTCCCACCATCTTGAATTTCCTGCAAAATGCACCCGATTGTGAAACAAATAAGTATCTCCGGACCTATCTTTTCCCCCAACTAACTATTCGTTAACAAAGCAAACTAAGATCAAGTATATAAGTCTCGAAGCATCACTTAGTTTAACAAGTTTACAAGTTGATGATATTTCACTGTGAATTGTACGGCACGATCACATTGGGAGGTCGACTTCTCCTGAATGGCTTTGGCGAGGTCTCCTCCGCCAGCACCTGTGAAAGTCTGATGAAAATCACAATGAAATTGAATGGAGGACAACTTTCTCATTGAAATACCTGGAGTTTCTTTTGAAAAAGACTGTCTGAGTATGTCTGAGTAATGACACACTATGTATAATATACGTATCTTATGTCAAAACACAGTAAAATGATCTGATCGCATTGTGAGTGTGAAATCACAATTTTGTGCCATTTCAGCAAAAATCAGATAGTCCTCGAATGATCGATTCGAATGAATAATAATTCAGGGTGATGCCATACAACGTCATGAATTTGACTAGAATTGAAGAAAGAGGTATATCAATCATGGTATATCAATATCAAATTAAATGTACAACAATTGAAGGATTCGTGAGTGATCTTCTTTTAGATGAGGTAAAGCGAGACAATGTATTGTCCTCAGCAGTTTGGGGAGTAACTGGGTGCCCAAGCCACTCTCTTTAGCTCTGGCTGCCTGCATATGCACATGCAACACACTGTCATTTTGAAAGCACAGACTTTGGGAACTGTCATAAAATCACATACAATTTTAAACAGCTTGAGTTAAGTTTTAAGTGTTCAACATGAACATATTACGAATATCAACACCAATATCAAGAATATCTGAATATCCACTTGGTGACAACAAATGTTTGCAACATCCCTATTTTTTGCTGCCTGCTTCAGTTTCACCTCTTCAGCCTTTCTACGCATGGCCATCTCCACTCGCAGCTGACCCACTGTCCTGGGCGACTGTCATGTTTCTATTGAAATGAAAACCTCCGAAGATTCCGAACAATAAAACTTCCAAGACATCTATTTCTTCTGAATTAAGTGTAATAAGTGTGACACCTTAAAATGAATACAAAGGCTATCAGGTATCACCGTTCAAATTTGGGGGTATTTTCATGATGAAGCCATCGCATGTGAGTCGTGGCCAAGAGGCTTTGTAAGACGATTGCAGGAGGTTTCCTGCTTAAGACCTCAATGCGAAGAGTGGAAGATCTTGGACTTATGTTTGGAAGATGTTTTTGAGAGGCTCCCCTGAAATTTCTAAAATCCAGCAATAAGACACCAGAATGGAACATGTTCACTATGTTTTGGGTTTCTCCCTGAGACAAACATAATATGGGCAGCAAGAAATTAAATCTACAAGGTCATGTCATCGTTCAATCCGCCTGAGCCTTATGTCTGAACG